>JAPMUY010007992.1:0-62390 GCA_026901105.3 Galaxias olidus | reverse complement strand
GCTGCCTGCTGGTGTTAGCTGGATGAGCTGGGTTAGGGTTGGTGTTAGGACTGGTGTTGGCTGGATTAGCTGGGTTAGGTTGGTGTTAGGACTGGTGTTAGTGGGAGGAGCTGGGTTAGGGTTACGGTTAGCTGCCTGCTGTTATTGGATGAGCTTGGTTAGGGCTGGTGTTAGGCTTGAGGAGCTGGGTTAGGGTTGGTGTTAGACTGGTGTTAGCTGGATTAGCTAGAGTGCTTTGGAGGGTTTGGAGTGCTCTGGAGTGTTTTGGAGTGAGTTGGAGCGTCTGAGTGTGTTGTAGTATTAGAGTGTTGTGTTGATGTCTTGAGTGAATATTTGTGTGCCCCCTGGGAACCACAGCACTGCATGGAGAGTGGCGTCCAGCCTCAATATTTACAGTGACAGAAACAGTAGAGGCAATACTGCCTTTGTGTTGTAGCAGAAAGATTACATTTCCACTCAAAACCCTGCAACTTAAAACGTGATCCTCTCTCCGATTCCCTAATCCAAATATGCTTTTGAAAGTGTGTAAACAGCGCTGGCGTTTCCATCATAACAGACACTGGATTAGCTATTCTGTGTTTATGGTTCCATAAATATGGAAAGGCCATGTTTAAATTCTACAGAGCTGCAATCTCCATTAATGTTGACAGACATTATGGTAATTTGGAGGCAGACATCAGTGTGAGACGGCTCTCTCCCCTCCCCCTCCCCCTCCCCCGGCTTGTGGTTATCAGGGCTGGGAAAGGAATGAGGACATGAGGAGGAGGTGGCCTACGTCTCCCTGAAGGCCTTCATACTAAACAGACAATAGGCCCCTGGGCCCCCTGAGACCACCTGGTGAGGCCAACCCAGCCCTAACCCAGCTCCTACAGCTAACACTAGCAAGCAGCTAACCTTAACCCAGCTCCTACAGGTAACCTCCTAACCCTAACCCTAACCCAGCTCCTCCAGCAAACCTCCTAACCCTAACCATAACCCAGCTCCTACAGCTAACCTCCTAACCCTAACCCTAACCCAGCTCCTACAGCTAACCTCCTAACCCTAACCCTAACCCAGCTCCTCCAGCTCACCTCCTAACCCTAACCCTAACCCAGCTCCTACAGCTAACCTCCTAACCCTAACCCTAACCCAGCTCCTACAGCTAACCTCCTAACCCTAACCATAACCCAGCTCCTCCAGCTAACCTTAACCCTAACCCTAACCCAGCTCCTCCAGATACCCTCCTAACACTAACCCTAACCCAGTTTCTCCAGATAACCCCAGCCGCAACCCTAACCCAGCTCCTCCAGCTAACTCCAGCCCTAACCCTAACCCAGCTCCTCCAGCTAACACCAGCCCTAACCAAGCTCATCCAGCTAACACCAGCAGGCAGCTAACCGTAACCCTAACCCAGCTCCTCCAGCTAACACCAGTCCTAACACCAACCCTAACCCAGCTAATCCAGCTAACACCAGTCCTAACACCAACCCTAACCCAGCTAATCCAGCTAACACCAGTCCTAACACCAACCCTAACCCAGCTCCTCCAGCTAACACCAGCCCTAACCAAGCTCATCCAGCTAACACCAGCAGGCAGCTAACCGTAACCCTAACCCAGCTCCTCCAGCTAACACCAGTCCTAACACCAACCCTAACCCAGCTAATCCAGCTAACACCAGTCCTAACACCAACCCTAACCCAGCTCATCCAGCTAACACCAGCAGGCAGCTAACCCTAACCCTAACCCAGCTCCTCCAGCTAACCCTAACCCTAACCCAGCTCCTCCAGCTAACCCTAACCCTAACCATAACCCAGCTCCTCCAGCTAACCCTAACCCAGACCCTCACCACCAACATGAAAAGGACAGCGTCCTCAGTCTGTATCCACACCCCATCCCAGGGACCCGACAGAGTCAACAAACAATGAATATTCATCTCCTCCCAGCATGCCCCCTTGATGTGTAAATAATGCAAAACCCACTTCTGAGGAATGAACTAATTAGGAAAGAAGTGCAGTTATGAGAAATAATTAGTCTGCTATTCTGGTTGAGACTGGATACCCCACGGGACAGAGAGATATCAAAGAACCAGAGGAACCCCAGAGGAAAGAAGGGGGAGAGAGAGGGAAAGAGGGACGAACGGAAGGCGCAATGGAACGAAGGGATAGATGGATGGATAGAGGTGTAGAAAAATGAGATAGAGGGAGGGAGGGAGGGGGGGAGAGGTGGAGGGATAGAGGGAGGGGAGAGAGATGGAGGTGATGGAGGGGAGAGAGATAAAGGGAGAGATGGAGGGATTGAGGGAGGGAGAGAGTGATGGAGGAGAGATGGATAGATTGAGGGAGGGGGGAGAGATGGAGGGAGAGATGGAGGGATTGAAGGAGGGGAAAGGTTGTGAGGGAGGCCGAGTGGTTTCTACTGTCCAAGAGAAAGTGTAGAGTTCCTCCCAGCTGCTGAGTGGCAGACTGCTGTATAATTCATGCAGGTCTCAATGATCCAGGCTCCTCTGGTGATACTCTGTCTCCAGGGGTCCTGCCAGGGGACACGCCAGGGTCAAACATGGACACTTCACTCTCCATTCCCACCCTGGCCATTGACACCTTATCATGCTGTGTTGGTCACATTAAATATGACTTAGAGGTCACATAGAGAAGAGGGGAGGGGGGAGGGGCGGGTTTCAGAAACACCATACTCAGAGCCTGGTGCATTGTGGGATCAAGTTTCCAGAGCGACTGAGGGACAAGCCACACTACTCTCCCTTTGTTTAATCAGCTTCATTAAGGGCCATAGTCCAGAGTGAGCCTTACCAAGGCCCTTACGTGTCATATACTATTCATATTCTGTCAACCAAACCCTTTACATATCATATACTATTCATATTCTGTCAACCAAACCCTTTATATATCATATACTATTCATATTCTGTCAACCAAACCCTTTACATATCATATACTATTCATATTCTGTCAACAAAGTCCCTTACGTATCATACTATTCATATCCATAAACAGTCAGTCAACCAAAAACCTTACATATCATATACTGCTCATGTTCATATTCAGTCCACCGAACCCTAAATAGTGTCTACAGGCCTGGGAATGGAATGGGGGATGAGATGGAGACGGGGAATGGGAGTGGGTCGGTTCCGCTGGCAGTCAGCTGCTGTCCACTTCCCCAGTTTAAAGCCTATTAAAGCGGCCATTTCCCAGAGAAAGGAGAGACATCCTCAGAACGAGAAGCTTCCTGCCGTTTAACCACTGACAGGCAGACAGTCAGCCACACACCACAGAGACTATAACAAACAGACAGACTGCACCCTTAACAGATAGACTCTACAACAGACAGACTGACTGCACCTTTAACAGACAAAGACTCTACAACAGACAGACTGACTGCAGCCTTAACAAATAAAGACTCTATAACAAACAGACAGACAGACTGCACCTTTAACAAACACTCTACAACAGACAGACTGACTGCAGCCTTAACAAATAAAGACTATATAACAAACAGACAGACAGACTGCACCTTTAACAAACACTCTACAACAGACAGACTGACTGCAGTCTTAACAAATAAAGACTCTATAACAAACAGACAGACTGCACACTTAACAAAGACTCTATTGCAGACAGGCAGACTGCACCCTTAACAGATAAAGACCCTACAACAGACAGACTGCACGCTTAACAAAGACTCTATTGCAGACAGGCAGACTGCACCCTTAACAAAGACTCTATTGCAGACAGACAGACTGCACCCTTAACAAACAAAGAGCCCACAACAGACAGACTGCACCCTTAACCAAGACTCTACAACAGACAGACTGCACCCTTAACAAAGACTCTACAACAGACAGACTGCACCCTTAACAAAGACTATTGAAGACAGACAGACTGCACCCTTAACAAAGACTCTACAACAGACAGACTGCACCCTTAACAAAGACTATTGAAGACAGACAGACTGCACCCTTAACAAAGACTCTACAACAGACAGACTGCACCCTTAACAAAGACTATTGAAGACAGACAGACTGCACCCTTAACAAAGACTCTACAACAGACAGACTGCACCCTTAACAAAGACTATTGAAGACAGACAGACTGCACCCTTAACAAAGACTCTACAACAGACAGACTGTGCTAGCTGTCCTCTAGTTCTCCTCTGGGCTAGCTGTTCTAGACCTCCTCCTCTGGGTTAGCTGTTCTAGTTCTCCTCTGGGTTAGCTGTCCTAGTCCTTCTCCTCTGGGCTAGCTGTTCTAGTTCTCCTCTGGGCTAGCTGTTCTAGTTCTCCTCTGGTCTAGCTGTTCTAGTTCTCCTCTGGGCTAGCTCTTCTAGTTCTCCTCTGGGCTAGCTGTTCTAGTTCTCCTCTGGTCTAGCTGTTCTAGTTCTCCTCTGGGCTAGCTGTTCTAGTCCTCCTCTGGGCTAGCTGTTCTAGTTCTCCTCTGGGCTAGCTGTTCTAGTCCTCTGGGCTAGCTGTTCTAGTTCTCCTCTGGGCTAGCTGTTCTAGTCCTCCTCCTCTGGGCTAGCTGTTCTAGTCCTCTGGGCTAGCTGTTCTAGTCCTCCTCCTCTGGGCTAGCTGTTCTAGTCCTCCTCTGGGCTAGCTGTTCTAGTTCTCCTCTGGGCTAGTTGTTCTAGTCCTTCTCCTCTGGGCTAGCTGTTCTAGTTCTCCTCTGGGCTAGCTGTTCTAGTCCTCCTCCTCTGGGCTAGCTGTTCTAGTCCTCTGGGCTAGCTGTTCTAGTCCTCCTCCTCTGGGCTAGCTGTTCTAGTTCTCCTCTGGGCTAGCTGTTCTAGTCCTCCTCTGGGCTAGCTGTTCTAGTTCTCCTCTGGGTTAGCTGTTCTAGTTCTCCTCTGGGCTAGCTGTTCTAGTCCTCCTCCTCTGGGCTAGCTGTTCTAGTCCTCCTCCTCTGGGCTAGCTGTTCTAGTTCTCCTCTGGGCTAGCTGTTCTAGTTCTCCTCTGGGCTAGCTGTTCTAGTTCTCCTCTGGGCTAGCTGTTCTAGTTCTCCTCTGGGCTAGCTGTTCTAGTTCTCCTCTGGGCTAGCTGTTCTAGTCCTCCTCCTCTGGGCTAGCTGTTCTAGTTCTCCTCTGGGCTAGCTGTTCTAGTGCTCTGGTCTAGCTGTTCTAGTTCTCCTGAATCTTCTGGGATGGAAAGGAAGGGCCTGTCATCCTATAGACATTGGGAATAGATTACCCAGCATCTAGAAAGTCCCCTACACACACACACACACACACACACACACACAGTAATACACGCACACATAGGCACAGCGTTAACCTCTCTGTAGCCCATTCCTATGTTTGACTGGCCTAATGTGAAAACCTTGTGTTTTGATGAACGCACTGCTATATCTCAGAGCGCTGTGATAGAATGCTACATTCAACATAACTCATTTCCTGTTCCTCCTGAGACTCGCAGACAAAGACCATCTTTATTTCACTTTATCTCGTCCCTCTGCTGTTTAGGCAGACCTCGGCCCCGTTTGGCCCCAGATTTATGGTGATGTTAGGCTAAAAGCCCCTGGGCCCCGTGGTCCGGCCCCTGGCTCTGAGGAAACATAAGCAAACAAAGAGAGACATGCGTCCAGGTAGAGGTCGTGTGATCAGCAGCTTCTTAACACCTCCACCATCATCAGTGGCTTGATGTGTCAAACAAACGCCTCCGGCACCATCCGTCTCCCCCCCACTCCGCATCGCGTGCTTCTCCGGACACGGGAATCAAAGCGGGCCAGAGAGTGGGAATGTGCCCGGGACATAGTCAGACGAAGCTGGAGCACTGCCAGAGCAGCCTGCGTCAGGCTGGGGAGACGGATACAATATAACCCCCCCCCTAGTGGAGGTACAACCCCAAACCCCCTCCCTTAGTGGAGGTACAGCCCCAAACCCCCTCCCTTAGTGGAGGTACAGCCCCAAATCCCCTCCCCCTAGTGGAGGTACAGCCCCAAACCCCCTCCCCCTAGTGGAGGTACAACCCCAAACCCCCTCCCCTAGTGGAGGTCCAGCCCCAAACCCCCTCCCCTAGTGGAGGTACAGCCCCAAACCCCCTCCCCTAGTGGAGGTACAGCCCCAAACCCCCTCCCCTAGTGGAGGTACAGCCCCAAACCCCCTCCCCTAGTGGAGGTACAGCCCCAAACCCCCCCCCCCCGTAGGGGTACAGCCCCAAACCCCCCCCCCCCGCCCCATCCTCTCCAGTGACCACATTCGCCTGCAAACGATCAGCAGCACCTCAGCCTCACAGACGCACCAGGACAGGGAGGAGTGCTTTTAATAACGAGGATCATCCGTCTCTCAGCGGAGCGCTGGAGCGCCTGTTAAAAGACAGTTAGTCTGAGGGCTGCCCCGGCCCTCTGCCCCCCACTTCACTATAAACCACTACCCCAGCAGCAGCAGCTGCAGCAGGCTTCAGTTTCACCACCGTGAGACCTGGAGCTAATCATGATGAACTGGCTAAAGTCTGAGGGGAATTAGGATCATCCAGTCACATCCCTGCTCCGTGCTGGAATGTTTCAGCAGCTAACTCCAAGAGCAGCCTGCTAACTACTGTTCCAGCCCAGTCAGGTCTATTACAGTAGAGTCCTGGGTTAGGATTAGGGTAAGGGTTAACCCTAACCAGTCCTGTTGCAGGATAAAAGTTAGAGAAATAATGTCAACATCCAAACAAAGCCCTGAGCTAGAGACCAAAGGTGAAACGTGAAACTATTACTTATGAATGCTTTGAAGTTTGGAAGCATGCATTTAGTTCTTATCAGCCGCGTTTAGAGTGATAGTGAGGGCCGTGTGGGCGACATGCTGCTGTGTCAGAGGACAGTCTAATCTCTGCTTTCCCCTCCATTACCCAAACTGCTGCTACACCATACCTCTGGACGACTCCAACTGGAACAAACCACCAGGAAATAACTCAGACCCAAACACACACCTCTGTTCTAAGCCCTAGCCCTGCCTTTTCATCCAGCACTGAAGAGAGGCTAAACTGACAGCAAAGACATGTGAAGCCTTTAGACTGTGTGTTTGATGGATGTGTCTGAAAGTGCTGGAGAGAACACACAACAGTTGTTCCCTGGGAGATTGGATCAGAAACGTCCTGAATCCGACTAAGCCCAGGACTCTGCTGGCTAATGTCTAGTCCTGTATCACTAGCCTGACCTAGTTCAGAACATTTAGCCCGGTCTGCGTTGAGTTAACCCAGTTTAGAACATTTAGCCCGGTCTCCGTAGAGAGTTAACCCAGTTTAGAACATTTAGCCCAGTCTGCGTTGAGAGTTAACCCAGTTTAGAACATTTAGCCCAGTCTGCGTTGAGAGTTAACCCAGTTCAGAACATTTAGCCCGGTCTCGGTAGAGAGTTAACCCAGTTTAGAACATTTAGCCCAGTCTGCGTTGAGAGTTAACCCAGTTTTAGAACATTTAGCCTAGTCTGCAATGAGAGTTAACCCAGTTTAGAACATTTAGCCCAGTCTGCGTAGAGAGTTAACCCAGTTTAGAACAATTAGCCCGGTCTGCGTAGAGAGTTAACCCAGTTTAGAACATTTAGCCCGGTCTGCGTAGAGAGTCAGCTGAGTCTTGTCTCAGGAAGGAGAGCAGAGTACATGTTGTAAAGTGGATTACATTACTGAGCAGCAGACCACCTCATTACCTTATGATGCTGCAGTCAGCCCAATGACAACTAACTGTGCTGTGTGGGATGGAGAGAGAGCGAGAGGGAGAAAGAGAGAGTGAGGCAGTGTGTGTGTGTGTGTGTGTGTGAGCTTGTTTTTAGGGGTTCAAAGCTCTATACACTCAAGGCACCCCTTGTGGTGACGGGTAATCTGAAAGACCCCGCAAAAAATCACAATGAGAGAGAAGAGAGGGGAAGAGGAGAGAGGAGGGAGTGAGGGAGAGGGGGAGAGGAGTGGTGGAGGGGAGGGGTGGAGGGGGAGAGGAGGGAGAGAGAGTGGTGGAGGAGTGGAGGGGGGAGAGAGAGAGAGAAGAGTGGGTGTAGGGGGAGAGGAGGGAGAGAGTAAGAGGAGTGAGGGGGAGAGGGGGTGGAGAGAGAGAGAGAGGAGTGGAGATGGAGAGGGGTGGAGAGAGAAGAGGAGTAGTGGAGGGAGAGGGGTGGAGAGAGAAGAGGAGGAGGGAGGGGGAGAGGAGGGAGAGAGTAAGAGGAGTGGAGGGGGGAGAGAGAGAAGAGGGGGAGTGGAGGGGGGAGAGGGGTGGAGAGAGAAGAGGAGGAGCGGGGGGAGAGGGGTGGAGAGAGAAGAGGAGTGGAGGGGGAGAGAGAGAAGAGGAGGAGTGGAGGGGAAGAGGAGGGAGAGAGTAAGAGGAGGAGGGGTGGAGGGGGAGAGAGAGAAGAGGAGGAGTGGAGGGGGAGAGGGGTGGAGAGAGAAGAGGAGGAGTGGAGGGGGAGAGAGAGAAGAGGAGGAGTGGAGGGGGAGAGGGGTGGAGAGAGAAGAGGAGTGGAGGGGGAGAGAGAGAAGAGGAGGAGGGGGAGAGGGGTGGAGAGAGAGAAGGGCTCGGTCCTAATCAGGAGGTTTGTGCGTGGAGGCAGCTCTCCCAGCCCTCTGCCTGTTAAACAACCACACACACACACACACACACATACACACACACACACACACACACACACACACACACACACACACACACACACACACACACACACACACACACACACTGCTGGTTCCAGTCATCCTCTGTGGCTGGTCACCTCCAGACTGTCTAGCGCGTGCACACTGATCACTTCTCAGCTTTTGAGCAGCAGTGTGGACCTAGCCCGGTCTGAGAGAGTTACTCCACATTCCAGCATGCGGGCCTGCTCGGCCCTGGTGCAGCCTGGGTCCATCTGGACCGCTCATCTAGCTGACAGGAAGCGCTGAGGCCGTAGAGCCGGGGAAAGAGAAAGAAAGTAATGTTGATGCTTTTAACATGAGGTGGCGTAAAAAAGACTTCAGCCAAAAAGTTTGACAGTAAGAGAGACTGTTTCCCTCGTCTGAAGCCATTCATGGAAACACACACACACACACACACACACACACACACACACACACACACACACACACACACACACAGGATCACGTAACACACACAGACACACACACACACACACACACACACACACACACACACATTAAGACTACGGGGGGCTAAATTAAATGTTCCCATGTTATTCTCATGAAGATGCTCTCTCTCTCTCTCTCTTCCTCTCTGAGTCTCATCCGTCTTAATTAACAGGCCAATTGTGTGCAGAGCAGCGCCATGACGACCCAGCTTGGGAATCCCTGGTCTGGCTGGCAGACATCATTACAGGATTAGAGCCTCAATGCCCTGGGGAGCAGCAGCAGTAACTCAATCACAGCAGACACACATCAATGCCTGCCTGCCCATAGACTGTCCTGATACGCACCAGCCTCTAATGCCTGCCTGCCCATAGACTGTCCTGATACGCACCAGCCTCTAATGCCTGCCTGTACATAGACTGTCCTGATACGCACCAGCCTCTAATGCCTGCCTTTCCATAGACTGTCCTGATACGCACCAGCCTCTAATGCCTGCCTGCCCATAGACTGTCCTGATACGCACCAGCCTCTAATGCCTGCCTGTCCATAGACTGTCCTGATACGCACCAGCCTCTAATGCCTGCCTGTCCATAGACTGTCCTGATTCGCACCAGCCTCTAATGCCTGCCTGTCCATAGACTGTCCTGATACGCACCAGCCTCTAATGCCTGCCTGTTCATAGACTGTCCTGATACACACCAGCCTCTAATGCCTGCCTGTCCATAGACTCTGTCCTGATACACACCAGCCTCTAATGCCTGCCTGTCCATAGACTCTGTCCTGATAGAACACACCAGCCTCTAATGCCTGCCTGTTCATAGACTGTCCTGATACGCACCAGCCTCTAATGCCTGCCTGTCCATAGACTCTGTCCTGATATGCACCAGCCTCTAATGCCTGCCTGTCCATAGATTCTGTCCTGATACACACCAGCCTCTAATGCCTGCCTGTCCATAGACTGTCCTGATATGCATCAGCCTCTAATGCCTGCTTGTCCATAGACTGTCCTGATACGCACCAGCCTCTAATGCCTGCCTGTCCATAGACTCTGTCCTGATATAACTCAGCCTCTAATGCCTGCCTGTCCATAGACTGTCCTGATACACACCAGCCTCTAATGCCTGCCTGTCCATAGACTCTGTCCTGATAGAACACACCAGCCTCTAATGCTTGCCTGTCCATAGACTGTCCTGATACACACCAGCCTCTAATGCCTGCCTGTCCATAGACTGTCCTGATAGAACACACCAGCCTCTAATGCCTGGCTGTCCAGACTCTGTCCTGATACACACCAGCCTCTAATGCCTGCCTGTCCATAGACTCTGTCCTGATACACACCAGCCTCTAAGCCCCGGTCATCCAACCGTCTCAAACTAAACTCGAACTAAATACCAGCCTACTCAACCTACTCCAAACTCAACACCAGCCGACTTAAACTTAACACCATACTCAACACCAGCCTACTTAAACTTAACGCCAAACTCAACACCAGCCTACTTAAACTTAACACCAAACTAAACACCAGCCTACTTAAACTTCACACCAAACTCAACACCAGCCTACTTAAACTTAACACCAAACTCAACACCAGCCGTGCTCCAGAAGAGGAGCTGTTAAGAGATGCCTATTTTAACAGCGGATGTAGATCTGTTCTGATTGGTCAGTGCAGATGTGTCTTTGGGATCTTTCTATTGGCTGTGATGTCTGAGAAACAGTAAGGAAGCGTTTTGTGAACGGCCCTCTGGGTAATGCCCGGCGTGTTGTCTGGCCGTCCGCTCCGCTGGCTCTCAAAGGACCAGAGACAATTCAGCTCAGTCCCCCATTCAGGCAGCCTATAGAGGCCATTCATTGTCAACTCATAAAGAAGCATAGAAGTGGCCTGGGAGAGGAAACTGCAGATACGCCTACCCCCCCCCCCCCCCCCCCGTCCCCATCCCCGTCCCATCCCTCCCTGCTATCTGCCCATACAGCAGAGCTGCAGCCCCCCCCCCTCGCTATCCCCTCACACAGCAGAGCTGCAGCCCCCCCCCCCCGCTATCCCCTCACACAGCAGGGCTGCAGGGTTTCCTCCGGTTCAGGGTCGACACAGGGTCAAAGGGCGATGATTCATTTCCCCAGAGAAGTTTTATTGTGTCAGCTCCTGGATAGTATGAGGTTGTGACCCCTGTTTGGCGCATTGCTGTTGTTGGGTAAGTGACCTGCCACTCTGACAACTCCATTTCAGAGCCGTTTCCAGTGCACTGCCAAGCAGAGCCAATCAGCGCTGACTAGAGTCCACACTCAACCTCTAGTTTACCTCTAGTTCAGAGGAATACTGTGTTTAACCCCAGAGGAATACTGTGTAATCCCAGAGGAATACTGTGTTTAACCCCAGAGGAATACTGTGTTTAACCCCAAAGGAATACTGTTTAACCCCAGAGGAATACTGTGTAATCCCAGAGGAATACTGTGTAATCCCAGAGGAATACTGTTTAACCCCAGAGGAATACTGTGTAATCCCAGAGGAATACTGTGTTTAACCCCAGAGGAATACTATGTTATCCCAGAGGAATACTGTGTTATCCCAGAGGAATACTGTGTTCAACACTGAAACTGAAATCCTGTGTTAAACAAAGGAATGTTTATGAATAGAAATATGTTTAGTCTCACAACAAATAACAACATGAATAGATAAAGGGGACAGACCATTAGTGTACTGGCAGGTAACCATGGATACCCAGTGCACGTGCTGAGGGGCACACACCCAGACAAAAAGGCTGTGATGACTGACGAAGCAGGCTAACATTTCCTCACACACGTAAACAACCCTACCCTAACCTTACCCTAACCCTAACCCTAACCTAACCCTATCCCTAACCCTAACCTTACCCTATCCTAACCCTAACCCTAACCCTAACCCTACCCTAACCCTAACCTTACCCGAACCCTAATCCTAACCCTAACCCTACCCTAACCCTAACCCTACCCTAACCCTAACCTTACCCGAACCCTACCCTAACCTTACCCTAACCCTAACCCTAACCATCTGAGCCCAGACTAATTATCGCTGGTCCAGAGAATGTTAGTAAGATCTGTTTAGTCTATAGATATCGTCATAACAACAGAGAGAGAGTGAGACAGAAAGGTGAGTGAGGAAGAACGGAATGAGGAAAGAAAAAAGCCACAACTTTAGCCTCTACCTCACTCCTCTCCTCTGGCTTGTCCTGTGTACACACACACACACACACACACACACACACACACACACACACACACATTCACACAAACACTCATACACACACATACACACACACACACACACACACACACACACACACACACACACACACACACACACACACACACACACACTCCACTGTAGTGCCCCCCCCCCCCCCGGCTGAGTCTTGAGTTTCACGCTCGTCTGTTGTGGGCCTCTCACCTGAGTCGTGTTTAACAATAGATGTAAGAATGTAGAATGTAGCGTTTCTCTGGACTGGCGCTCAGACATGAACACACCCCACTTCAGGGCTACAAGGAGCCCTCTGGTCTCTACATGAAGAACAAAGTGTCGATCAAAGAGCTCATCACCACTTAGTTTCTGTGTTGTTCTAAACTCATAGGAGTGTGTGTCGTTAAACTGAGCAGCCAGTGGCTAATCCCAGCAAAGGAAAGCACTAATCCAGATTAGAGCTGGCAAAACAGAAAACAGAATGGTCAAAATCACTAACACAGAACGGCTAGGAGACCAGTGTTAAAGTGTCCTCATGAAGCTGCTGTCCTCCGGGCGAGATGAGGCTGTAGAGGAGAGTCCTGGGCTCACTGATGGAGGAGTGGAGTCATGATATCAACAAAGGAGACAGCTGGTGACACTGCGTCAGTACAGGGAGCCAACTGTGGGTTATCTGATAGGATCGGTGTGACACACACACACACACACACACACACACACACACACACACACACACACACACACACACACACACACACACATTATTCCTGGCTGTCAGTAACATCTCAGCACACAGGGCCCTGAATGAAGAAGCAAAGAGCCAGTGCTTTACAAATGCATGTCTGGGACCAATCCTAGTACTAAACAACAGGAAGGACACATAAAGGAGACTGGTAAGTGAAAACAACACCCTCAACACCCCTCCAGAACCCTCAACACCCCTTTAGAACCCTCAACACCCCCATTAGAACCTTCAACACCTCTTCAGAACCTTCAACACCCCTCCAGAAACCTTAACATCCCTTTAGAACCCTTAACACCCCTCTCATACTCTCCAGCAGTTACAGACAGAGAATTCCTCATATAAGAATGAGAGAGAGAGAGAGAGAGAGAGAGAGAGAGAGAGAGAGTCAAAGACGACGAGGCAGCTGTGTTTGGAGAAGGAAATCATTTTTCAAAGGGAGGAGTGATATACGGTTGTGCTAACCTGTGTGGAGGGCTGGGAGTAGGCCAGGGCCATTCTAAAGCTGGAGATCCAACAGAGAGAGAGAGAGAGAGAGAGAGAGAGAGAGAGAGAGAGAGAGAGAGAGAGAGAGGTTTTAAAACAGGAGATCCATCAGAGAGAGAGAGAGAGAGAGAGAGAGAGAGAGAGAGAGACGTTTTAAAACAGGAGATCCATCAGAGACAGACCCTTCAATTAGTGCGTCAGCAGACAAAAAGGCCATTAATACTCTCTCCTCTCTATCTTCTCTGTTTATAGAGAGGGTTCAGGACTACACTGCCCAGGACTACAACGTTGGCAATCTGGGTACTCAAGGAGAGGAGGGGGGCAGGGCAGCAGTTCTAGTGATCTCAGACACTGAACTAGTAGATGTTCATTATCTTTTAGCCAAGGTTAAGACTAGTTGTGTTATAGTTTGATTACTGGCCAAGTACTGCCCTCTAAGCCAATAGGATACATGGTGCTACAGAGAAACCAATCGGATCCATTAGAATGGGAGGCATCACACCGTGTCTGACCAATAGGGGATCATTTAGGACTAAAAGCGAAGTGGAATAGTTTGAATAAGCCACTTGAAGCTCTCTGGTAAGACGGGAGCGCCCCTGCTAAGGTAAACTCACTGTCCATTTCTCACATCTCTTTTGCACACAGTACATTCATTTAGCAGACGCTTTTATCCAGAGCGACTTACAAAAAATTGTGGGTGCAAAAAGATAAGGTAAAAACTACAAGTCAGGTAGATAAAATAAGTGCATCCCTGACCTAATCATCTAGATAAGAGCTAAGGAAGTGCTATATTAAACACCGGGATACCAAACAGAACCATCACAAACCAACTACAAACTATTTCTGAGTGCAACCAATTACTTAGTATATCAAGTAGAAGTGCTTGGTAGACGCAACGTCACATTTAAGAGCCGAAGTGCAGTCGAAACAAGTGAGTCTTCAAGTTTTGGCGGAAAGTGAACAAAGATGTTGCAGTTCTAATGTTCGTGGGGAGGTCATTCCACCACTGAGGGACAAGGACAGAGTAAAGTCGTGAACAAGGTGCCAGGCTGTCCCTTCCACGAAGTGAGGGGGCAACAAGGCAACATCCAGTGGCAGAGCGCAGTGGTCGGGACGGGGTGTAGGGTCTGAGCATCGACTGTAGGTAGGGGGGTGCAGTTCCAAACCTTGCCTGATAGGTTAGGACAAGTGACTTGAATTTGATGCATGCTGCTACCGGTAGCCAATGCAGTGTGTGAAGTAGAGGAGTAGTGTGAGTGAACTTAGGGAGGTTGAAGACCAGACGAGCGGCTATACGTTCTGGATGAGCTGAAGGGGTTTGATGGCGCTCGCAGTCAGTCCAGCCAAGAGAGTTGCAGTAGTCCAGGCGAGAGATGACGAGGGCCTGGACTATGACCTGCGCAGCCTCTCTTGTAAGGAAGGGCCGTATCCTTCTGATGTTGTAGAGAAGGAATCTGCAGGAACGCGTTACTGCTGCAATGTTAGCCGAGAAGGACATCCGGTCGTCCAGGGTGACCCCAGGTTCTTTGCCGTACTAGAAGAGGAGACCACAGTGTTATCAACGGTGATGGTCAGGTCTTGGAATGGGCTGGACTTCCCGGGGATGAAAAAAACTTCTGTTTAGTCAGGGTTGAGCTTCTGGTGGTGAGCTGCCATCCACGCTGAGATATCAGCCAGGCATGCCGAAATACGTTGCACCACCCCGGTCGAGATGCTGACTGGTTTTGAAACCCTCTCCAGGCTACCTGGTATGATCGCCCCGTCAGGTAGGATGCAAGCATGGAGAGCACAGACCCTGAGATGCCCAGGTCTTCAAGGGTAAGAAGGAGAGTCTGGTGTTCACAGTGTCAAAAGCTCCAGAGAGGTCCAGGGGAAGGAGATCAGAGGAAAGGGAGTCTGCTCTCGCTGTGTGGAGCGCCCCCGTAACCACAAGAAGGACGGTCTCTGTTGAGTGGCCCTCCTTGAATCCTGACTGGTGGGGATCTAGGAGGTTGTTCTGCTTGAGATAGGAACAAAGTTGGTTGAGTATAGCTCGTTCAAGGGTTTTGGACAGGTAGGGGAAAGGGGAAACAGGCCTGTAGTTCTTAACATCAGATGGGTTGAGAGGATTTCTTGAGAAGGGGTGTTACTCTAGCCCTTTCGAAAGTAGCTGGGAAATACCCGTTGACCAGGCATGTGTTCGTTTAAAGAGGTTAGTTGGTGCAAAGATTCGTCAGGGGTGAGGGGCATGAAGGAAGAAAGGCTAGTTGCAGGTTTGGAGTGAGCGGTCAAGGTGGGAGAAGGAAGAGTGTATGTCATCGACTTTTATCTCAAAGAAACAAAAAGTCTTCTGGCAGGAGGGAGGAGGGTGGGGTAGGGGTTGGTGGGTTGAGAAGTGAGGAGAAGGTGGCAAACACTTTTCTGGGGTTAGAGGCATACTCAGAGAATTTGGATTGGTACACACACACACACACACACACACACACACACACACACACACACACACACACAGACAGACATGTACACATACTTACACACGCGCGCACACACACACACACACACACACACACACACACACACACACACACACACACACACACACACACACACACACACACACACACACACACACACACACACACACACACACACACACACACACACACACACACACACACACAGACAGTACGTACACGCACACACACACACACACACACACACACACACACACACACACACACACACACACACACACACACACACACACACAAGGTTTCTAGGTGCCATCCCCCCGGTAGCATTCTCATGGTAACAACCATCTCTCCCTGCTGCTCCTAAAAGTACCTGAGGAGTAAGGAGTCCAGACAGGGGAGGAGATCTTTAGAGAGGAGGAGATCCTTATACAGAGGAGATCCCTACACAGAGGAGATCCTTACACAGAGATCCTTACACAAAGGAGGAGGTCCTTACACATAGGAGATCCTTACACAGAGGAGAAGATCCTTACACAGAGAAGATCCTTACACAGAGGAGATCCTTACACAGAGATCCTTACACAAAGGAGGAGGTCCTTACACAGTGGAGGAGATCCTTACACAGAGGAGATCCTTACACAAAGGAGGAGATCCTTACACAGAGAAGATCCTTACACACACAGAGGAGATCTTTACACAGAGGAGGTCCTTACACAGAGGAGGAGATCCTTACACAGAGAAGATCCTTACACACACAGAGGAGATCTTTACACAGAGGACGAGATCCTTACACAGACAGAGGAGATCCGTACACAGAGGAGGAGATCCTTACACACACAGAGGAGATCCTTACACAGAGGAGGAGATCCTTACACAGAGGAGATCCTTACACAGAGGAGGAGATCCTAACAAAGGTACAGGGAGTTCCACAAAGCTCTGGGATGTAATCCTTTCCAGAGAGGAGTTGCTCCTCCCAGCTCCACACTCCTCTCCGTGTTGCTCTTGGCAAACTCTCTGGCCCTGGCAATCCACAAGACTGATGCTATTTTCTGTTCAGCCTTTTCTCCCTGCTCCTTTTCCCTCTGTCCTCTCCCCCTGGAACCTTAGCCAGTGAACATGTGGATTCTTTGGCGGAGTGCGGCCTACAAATCCAAGGTCTGTAATCAGTTTTCCAAACTTCGCCTCCAGCTGTTTATTTCTATCATGGTGACATTGTCCAACGTTGTTTCGTGTGTAAGTATGAAACATTGGTCCTTCCAGCTCTGCTGGGTTGTATTATGATTTAAACACAGAGAGAAGCTGTTCTCCTAAACTTAGACTAAGGTAAACACGGAGCAGAGCAATGAGCTCCCTGCTGCCACTTCATCAGCCATTAGACGGAGAGTGTGGATCCCAGAGTGGACCGAAGACGTTTTCCACACCTTGGAGGACGTATTGCTGCTGTTGCTGTTCCTGGGAGCATCACACTCCCCCTCCAAGGAAAACAAACGGCCAGATTCAACCACTAGAGGTGCTAATGAAACGTCCGATGGAGATGATGAACACGGTTCCTATTTCAACTGTCTGCACTGGTGGAACCCAGCCGCTGTTATTCCTGGGGGGCTCTGAACGCCATGCATAGTGTCCTACTGCCATCACCACAGCAACGCAGTGGGAAGGGTTAGGAGCTGAACACCACTGCAGCCTCTATCAGGGCTAGAGTGGGGCTTATATCAGGGCTAGAGGGGGGCTTATATCAGGGCTAGAGGGGGGCTTATATTAGGGCTAGATGGTTAGGCTTATATCAGGGTTAGAGGGTTAGGCTTATATCAGGGCTAGAGTGGGGCTTATATCAGGGCTAGTGGGTTAGGCTTATATCAGGGCTAGAGGGGGGCTTATATCAGGGCTAGTGGGTTAGGCTTATATCAGGGCTAGAGTGGGGCTTATATCAGGGCTAGTGGGATAGGCTTATATCAGGGCTAGAGGGGGGCTTATATCAGGGCTAGATGGTTAGGCTTATATTAGGGCTAGAGTGGGGATTATATCAGGGCTAGTGGGTTAGGTTTATATCAGGGCTAGAGTGGGGATTATATCAGGGCTAGTGGGTTATAACAGGTCTATAGGGTTCTATAATGTCTATAGGGTTATCACAGGGCTATAGGGTTATATAATGTCTATAGGATTATCACAGGGCTATAGGGTTATATAATGTTTATAGGGTTATAACAGGGCCATAAGATTATAACAGGGCTATAAGGTTATCACAGGGCTATATAATGTCTATAGGGTTATAACAGGCCTATAGGGTTATAACAGGGCCATAGGGTTATAACAGGGCTATAAGGTTATATAATGTCTATAGGGTTATAACAGGGCTATAGGGTTGTAACAGGGCTATAGGGTTGTAACGGGGCTATAGGGTTATAACGGGGCTATAGGGTTATAACAGGGATATAGAGTTATAACAGGGCTATAGGGTTATAACAGGGCTATAGTGTTATAACGGCACTATAGGGTTATAACAGGGCTATAGGGTTATAACAGGGCTATAGGGTTATAACAGGGCTATAGGGTTATAACAGGGCTATAGGGTTATAACAGGGCTATAGTGTTATAACGGGGCTATAGGGTTATAACAGGGCTATAGGGTTATAACAGGGCTATAGTGTTATAACGGGGCTATAGGGTTATAACGGGGCTATAGGGTTATAACAGGGCTATAGTGTTATAACGGGGCTATAGGGTTATAATGGGGCTATAGGGTTATAACAATGCTATAGGGTTATAACAATGCTATAGGGTTATAACAGGGCTATAGGGTTATAACGGGGTTATAGGGTTATAACAATGCTATAGGGTTATAACAGGGCTATAGGGTTATAACAGGGCTATAGGGTTATAACAGGGCTATAGTGTTATAACGGGGCTATAGGGTTATAACGGGGCTATAGGGTTATAACAGGGCTATAGTGTTATAACGGGGCTATAGGGTTATAATGGGGCTATAGGGTTATAACAATGCTATAGGGTTATAACAGGGCTATAGTGTTATAACAGGGCTATAGGGTTATAACAGGGCTATAGGGTTATAACGGGGCTATAGGGTTATAACGGGGCTATAGGGTTATAACAGGGCTATAGTGTTATAACGGGGCTATAGGGTTATAATGGGGCTATGGGCAATATAGGGTTATAACAGGGCTATAGTGTTATAACGGGGCTATAGGGTTATAATGGGGCTATAGGGTTATAACAATGCTATAGGGTTATAACAATGCTATAGGGTTATAACAATGCTATAGGGTTATAACAATGCTATAGGGTTATAACAGGGCTATAGGGTTATAACAATGCTATAGGGTTATAACAATGCTATAGGGTTATAACAGGGCTATAGGGTTAGGGTTATATCAGTACTGAAGGTTTGTTTACACAGTCTCTCCACGGCAGAGTAAGAGCTGCATGCGTGTGTCTGCTCAGCGCTGAGATACCATCACACTGGAACAATGTTTCCCTCGTCTACAATTAGCCCTCCTCTGGTTCTCTGGTTATTTCCACAGCCTGGCCCTGGGCTCTGGAGAGCCGATAAAGTCAGAGAGTAAACACAGGGCCATTAGAGAGGGCTGGGAGAACAGAGAGGTTACAGTAACTACCTCACAAAGACCTTATCTCTCTGGGCCCTTTGAAGCAGCTAGAGAGAACACCAGCATACCCACTGTCTGTCTGGGAGGGCTCCAGTAACACCAGTATACCCACTGTCTGTCTGGGAGGGTTCCAGTAACACCAGCATACCCACTGTCTGTCTGTGAGGGCTCCAGTAACACCAGTATACCCTCTGTCTGTCTGGGAGGGTTCCAGTAACACCAGTATACCCTCTGTCTATCTGGGAGGGCTCCAGTAACACCAGTATACCCTCTGTCTGTCTGGGAGGGCTCCAGTAACACCAGTATACCCTCTGTCTGTCTGGGACGGCTCCAGTAACACCAGTATACCCTCTGTCTGTCTGGGACGGCTCCAGTAACACCAGTATACCCTCTGTCTGCCTGGGAGGGCTCCCACTGACACCAGTATTCCCGCAGACTATCACATAAATTAGTCCAAGTAATTCTGATACTAAAGCAATGAGCTGCAGAATAATATTCTTATAAAAACCGTGCATAGCGCTAAAAGAAGAAATCATGCACACATTGCCCCCACTAACGCAGAGTAATATACAAATAACGCATACAAACAAAAACTCAAGCACAGACTAACAGGCCCTCCCCGCACAGACACACACACAGACACACACACACAGACACACACACACACACACACACACACACACACACACACACACACACACAGGCAGGCAGGCAGGCAGGCAGGCACACACAGTCCCTCACACATTCTCACACAAACACAATCCCACACATATTGACAGACACACACACACACACACACACACACACACACACAGAGACACACGTGCAGGCAGGCAGGCAGGCAGGCAGGCAGGCACACAAAGTCACACACATTCTCACACAAACAATCCCACACATATTAAGAGACACACACACACACACACACACACACACACACATGCAGGCAGGCAGGCAGTCCCACACAGTCCCACACAGTCCCACACAGTCCCACACACACACACAGTCCCACACAGTCCCACACACAGTCCCACACACAGTCCCACACAGTCCCACACAGTCCCACACACACACACACACAGTCCCACACAGTCCCACACAGTCCCACACAGTCCCACACAGTCCCACACACACACACACAGTCCCACACAGTCCCACACAGTCACACACACAGTCCCACACAGTCCCACACAGGGCCACACAGTCCCACACAGGCCCACACAGTCCCACACAGTCCCACACAGTCCCACACAGTCCCACACAGGGCCACACAGGGCCACACAGTCCCACACAGGGCCACACAGTCCCACACAGTCCCACACACACACACACACACACACACAGTCCCACACACAGTCCCACACACAGCTCTCTCTGCTTCTTTCATGTGGGCCCGCCAGGCCGATCGCCATGGCCACTGTTCAGAATGAAAATAGCCCTCAGCCTGCCTCTGGAGTGTGTAGCCTTATCAGCCGCAGCCCCCCAGCATACATCAGCAGGATTAGGGGCCTAGAGGGGGGGATGAGCATGGAGCCATAGAAATGCAAAGGAAGGGGGAGGGAGGGGGGACGTTCCCAGCTCAGACTTCATTAATTCAGATGATTAAACAAGCTGGATTGGGGCGGGGCCTCTTCAGCACAGGCCCAGGGACGGGGCCAAAACACAACGTACCAAACATGACCTGGCCAATCAACAGCTACCAGGGACCACTGCCCCGCCCCCCTGTCGCACCTCGCCACACAGACGGGGGAGGAGGGAGGAGGGAGGAGGGGGGAGGAGGGAGGAATTGGTATGCCTATCCATAACCACTTCAAACAGCCGTCGAGTATAAGGACTCACTAAAGCCAAAGTTCTGCTGTTTGACAAACTAAAAAGACAAATTACTTTCGTTTCGTTTCAGAAGGAGCAAACAATGTGTTCTAGTCTGTTTCTCCAGTCAGACAGTCAAAGGAATAACACCAATAATAATTACTACTAGTGTAGCACTTAACAAAGCCAGATACAAACTACTTAGTAGTGCACAAAGCTGTTAGTGGTAGTTGGTATTAGGGGTGTTTGCTAGCTGCTGCTGTACGCTAATCACCCTGTAGTGGGGCTCTGCAGGGGAATGGGGCTGTTCCTTCTGAGGATCCTAGAGGTTAAAGGTTGAGATGTCCCACATTGCTGACGAGGATGGGAGGTGTTGAAACTAGGAGCTTCCAGAAGCTTCCATTCCAATACAGTACCTCCATAGCGGTCCACAGCTCCCTCACTCGCTCCCTACCTCCATCCTTGCATCCTTGCCAGTCAAAGGGGACATGGGTAGCGCCTAGGGGCCCGGAGGTCAATGGGCACATGGGTAACGTCTCCTCACACCTTATTACATCCACACATCAGCTAACAGACAGCTAACAGGCACGCTAACAGACACAGCGAACAGACACAGCGAACAGACACAGCTAACAGACACTGCTAAGTGACAGAGCTAACAGACACAGCTAATGCTGCTAATGCTTTACTACAAACACAGCTAAATAGGCACAGCTAATGCTGCTAATGCTTTACTACAAACACAGCTAATAGGCACAGCTAATGCTGCTAATGCTTTACTACAAACACAGCTAACGGACACAGCTAATGCTCCTAATGCTTTACTACAAACACAGCTAATAGGCGCAGCTAACAGACACAGCTAACAGACACAGCTAACAGACACAGCTAATAGGCACAGCTAACAGACACAGCTAATGCTCCTAATGCTTTACTACAAACACAGCTAATAGACGCAGCTAACAGACACAGCTAACAGACACAGCTAACAGACACAGCTAATGCTCCGAATGCTTTATTACAAACACAGCTAACAGACACAGCTAACAGACACAGCCAATAGGCACAGCTAACAGACACAGCTAATGCTCCTAATGCTTTGCTACAAACACAGCTAACAGACCCAGCTAATGCTCCTAACGCTTTACTACAAACACAGCTAACAGACACAGCTAATGCTCCTAATGCTTTACTACAAACACAGTTAACAGACACAGCTAATAGGCACAGCTAACAGACACAGCTAATGCTCCTAATGCTTTACTACAAACACAGCTAACAGACCCAGCTAATGCTGCTAATTAATGACCACAAACACAGCTAATAGACAGGGCTAACAGAAATAGTTAACAGACACAGCTAACTGACACAGCTTACTGACACAGCTAACACACACAGTTAACAAACAGCTAATAGACAGAGCTAACAGAAATGGTTAACAGACATAGCTAACTGACACGGCTTACTGACACAGCTAACACACACAGTTAACAAACACAGCTAATGCTCCTAATGCTTTACTACAAACACAGCTCACAGGCAGGGCTTACAGAAATGGTTAACAGACACGGCTATACAGCTAGTGGTCTACTGTTGGCCTGGCAAAATGGGAACTTCTGGCAATGAGAGGAAGTTTCTGACTTTTTCCTACCACAATCTAAACTGACGGAGAAGGAGTCCCCAAACACACTTTTTCCAAATGAAATGCAGCAAAGCATTACATGTGATTTGAAAAGTCAGCTTGGCTCAGCTGGGTTGTGTTTGCAGGTCAGGGTATTTTAACTATTTTTCTGCCAGCAGCTCTCAACATGTTAGAGCAGAACAGAGGAGATCAGTAGCTCTGTTAGCAGACTAGAGACCAGTAGCTCTGTTAGCAGACTGGAGACCAGTAGCTCTGTTAGCAGACTGGAGACCAGTAGCTCTGTTAGCAGACTGGAGACCAGTAGCTCTGTTAGCAGACTGGAGACCAGTAGCTCTGTTAGCAGACTGGAGACCAGTAGCTCTGTTAGCAGACTGGAGACCAGTAGCTCTGTTAGCAGACTGGAGACCAGTAGCTCTGTTAGCAGACTGGAGACCAGTAGCTATGTTAGCAGACTGGAGACCAGTAGCTCTGTTAGCAGACTGGAGACTAGCTCTGTTAGCAGACTGGAGACCAGTAACTCTGTTAGCAGACTGGAGACCAGTAGCTCTGTTAGCAGACTGGAGACCAGTAGCTCTGTTAGCAGACTGGAGACCAGTAGCTCTGTTAGCAGACTGGAGAACAGTGGCTCTGCTACCAGACTGGAGAACAGACTGACTGGTAATGAAATACAGTGCCACTCTGATGGTAAGAAACTGACTGACTGGTAATGAAATACAGTGCCACTCTGATGGTAAGAAACTGACTGACTGGTAATGAAATACAGTGCCACTCTGATGGTAAGAAACTGACTGACTGGTAATGAAATACAGTGCCACTCTGATGGTAAGAAACTGACTGACTGGTAATGAAATACAGTGCCACTCTGATGGTAAGAAACTGGGGTTGCTGGTCTGATCTGTAGCACCATGGCTCTCTGCTGGTCTGATCTGGTCTGTAGCATGATGGCTCCTTGCTGGTCTGGTCTGTAGCCTGATGGCTCTCTGCTGGTCTGGTCTGTAGCACCATGGCTCTCTGCTGGTCTGATCTGGTCTGTAGCACCATGGCTCTCCTCTGGTCTGATCTGGTCTGTAGCATGATGGCTCTCTGCTGGTCTGGTCTGTAGCCTGATGGCTCTCTGCTGGTCTGGTCTGTAGCACCATGGCTCTCTGCTGGTCTGATCTGATCTGTAACCTGATGGCTCACTGCTGGTCTGGTCTGTAGCCTGATGGCTCTCTGCTGGTCTGATCTGGTCTGTAGCCTGATGGCTCTCTGCTGGTCTGGTCTGTAGCCTGATGGCTCTCTACTGGTCTGGTTTGTAGCAACATGGCTCTCTGCTGGTCTGACCTGTAGCCTGATGGCTCTCTGCTGGTCTGGTCTGTAGCCTGATGGCTCTCTGCTGGTCTGATCTGGTCTGTAGCCTGATGGCTCTCTGCTGGTCTGATCTGGTCTGTAGCACCATGGCTCTCTGCTGGTCTGATCTGGTCTGTAGCCTGATGGCTCTCTGCTGGTCTGATCTGGTCTGTAGCACCATGGCTCTCTGCTGGTCTGATCTGGTCTGTAGCCTGATGGCTCTCTACTGGTCTGGTTTGTAGCAACATGGCTCTCTGCTGGTCTGACCTGTAGCCTGATGGCTCTCTGCTGGTCTGGTCTGTAGCCTGATGGCTCTCTGCTGGTCTAATCTGGTCTGTAGCCTGATGGCTCTCTGCTGGTCTGGTCTGTAGCACCATGGCTCTCTGCTGGTCTGACCTGTAGCCTGATGGCTCTCTGCTGGTCTGGTCTGTAGCCTGATGGCTCTCTGCTGGTCTGATCTGGTCTGTAGCCTGATGGCTCTCTACTGGTCTGGTCTGTAGCCTGATGGCTCTCTGCTGGTCTGGTCTGTAGCCTGATGGCTCTCTGCTGGTCTGGTCTGTAGCCTGATGGCTCTCTGCTGGTCTAATCTGGTCTGTAGCCTGATGGCTCTCTGCTGGTCTGGTCTGTAGCCTGATGGCTCTCTGCTGGTCTGATCTGGTCTGTAGCCTGATGGCTCTCCTCCACAGGCAGACATGCTCCGGCCCGGTCCCCAGACACACAGGGTGAGAACACCTCAGTATTCCCGTTAGGAGAGAGGAACGAGACAATCCCTGATGAATAGAGCACCTCAGTATTCCCGTTAGGAGAGAGGAACGAGGCAATCCCTGATGAATAGAGCACCTCAGTATTCCCGTTAGGAGAGAGGAACGAGGCAATCCCTGATGAATAGACTTTGATAAGGAGTCTGAGAGTTTGGCTTGACAGCGTTGTTGTTATAATAACTCAAAGAGCGGGGGGGGCTCTGACTTAAACTTATCTGCAGTGAGAAAGGGGAGAGCTTATCGCCACGGCACCAGACATAGATCCTCCACCTGGCATTCTGGGAGTTCTTAACTTTCAAGTGTGTTTAGGAGTGCCTCCATACTATTCTGTTAGGATGGTGAGGTCTACCTCTCTGTTCCTAAGGTCTCTAACTCTAACTGGAGGTCAGCGACTTAACCAGCACGAGCGGCCCAGCCCCAGGCAGAGCGCGGCACTCCCTGATACAGCAGGCCCAGCTTAAAGAGCTCAGCCCCAGTCCAGGGACCGTCGCTCACAGGGCTGGGGCTCCCACACTTCAATGGGCAGATTTATGGGGGCTGAAGAACTTCAAAGGGCCCACATTCTTAGCTATTGGATCTGGAGGAGGGGTCTAATAGCTACCACTGGGCTTATCTCTAGAGCACTGCAGTCCCCATTTCACTGGACCATTCCAAAAGCCTCCGCTCCTCAGAACAGATTGGCTTTCTATTATCACACTGAGTACCCATTGGCTGTCAGTGAGTGGGGACACAAACATATTAAATAAAACGGAAAGAGCTGAAAGGTCAAAGAGTTCTCAAAGGGTAAGGAGGCAGGTCAGGGGTCACCTCACCAGGACTTGCTTGACAGCTAGATAGATGAGAGGGCCATGTCACTATGACTGACAGAGAACCCACACCCAGTCTATACTACACCAAACAGGCTCAAGCACTGCACTACATTACCCAGCAGAGCCACCAGCATCATCTCAGCTAGTACAATGGCAGAGATCTGGATGAAGAGCAGGGAAGTGGGAGTGAAGAGGACCAACGGAACCTCTGACCTCTGGCTGGGTTTGAGAGAGAGAGAGAGAGAGAGAGAGAGAGAGAGAGAGAGAGAGAGAGAGAGAGAGAGAGAGAGAGAGGGAGAGAGAGAGAGAGAGGCGGCAACACCTCCATGACCACCTGACAGGCTGAAAACAGAGGAGCAGAGGAGGAGGGAGGGAGTAGCAGAAAGAGGAGGAGAGGAGGAGGGAGAAGGAGGGAGTAGCAGTCAGAGACACAGGCCTACTGTTCCCATGAAGCTCTTTGTTTGTAAGAGCCCCCTCCCCCTCCAGAGCCTGGGTCCCATCCCCAGAGGAGAGGGACAGATATCTACAGAAACACAGACAGAGAGGTAAGCCTACAAACAGCATCAGAGACACAGAGAGCATCAGAGACAGAAAGAGACAGCATCAGAGACAGAGAGATAGAGAGACAGAGAGACACAGAGAGCATCAGAGACAGAGAGAGACAGCATCAGAGACAGAGTGACAGCATCAGAGACAGAGAGACAGCATCAGAGACAGAGAGAGACAGCATCAGAGACAGAGAGAGACAGCATCAGAGACAGAGAGAGACAGCATCAGAGACAGAGAGACAGCATCAGAGACAGAGAGACAGAGAGACAGAGACAGCATCAGAGACAGAGAGAGACAGCATCAGAGACAGAGTGACAGCATCAGAGACAGAGAGAGACAGCATTAGAGACAGAGACAGCATCAGAGACAGAGAGACAGCATCAGAGACACAGAGAGCATCAGAGACAGAAAGAGACAGCATCAGAGACAGAGAGAGACAGCATCAAAGACAGAGAGAGACAGCATCAGAGACAGAGTGACAGCATCAGAGACAGAGAGAGACAGCATCAGAGACAGAGAGACAGCATCAGAGACAGCATCAGAGACAGAGTGACAGCATCAGAGACAGAGAGAGACAGAGAGAGACAGCCTCAGAGACAGAGACAGCATCAGAGACAGAGAGACAGCATCAGAGACAGAGAGAGACAGAGAAACATCATCAGAGACAGAGACAGCATCAGAGACAGAGAGAGACAGCATCAGAGACAGAGAGACAGAGAGAGACAGAGACAGCATCAGAGACAGAGAGAGACAGCATCAGAGACAGAGAGACAGAGAGAGACAGAGACAGCATCAGAGACAGAGAGACAGAGAGAGACAGAGACAGCATCAGAGACAGAGACAGCATCAGAGACAGAGACAGACATACAGAGACAGAGAGAGACAGAGACAGCATCAGAGACAGAGACAGACATACAGAGACAGAGAGAGACAGCATCAGAGACAGAGAGAGACATACAGAGAGATACATACAGAGACAGGGTTGATAGGAGAGGGAGATGCGTTTTAAGAGATGTAGATACAGCGAGAGAAAACGAGAGACTGAAAGTGTTTTAAAGAAAAAGAGCAATATTGCTTGTTAGGTTTCTCCTATGTTGGAGAGGGTCCATTGCCATAGACGTGTAGCTTCATATGAAATACATGATTCCCTTTCTGTGAGCGCAGCATCAATGATTTAACTCTGGACAACTCTGCATAGCTTTTCTGGCTTCCCAGAGACCAAAAACAAAACCCCTAAATGTGGGGAATGTTAAGAAATGTTTGGAGCAAACATTAACTTCAGCCTTATGGCCTAATCAAGTGGAAGAGAGGACTCTCTTTGTCTGCTGTGGGCCATCCAGGACAAGAGCCGCACTCAGACGGCAGGGAAGAAAAGGCCAGGAAACGTAAAGATTTTGCCAAGCTTTTGTCACGCTTCAAGAGCCCCTTTAGTCCAGTGCTGTCAGATGAAGACGACGGGCAGAGAAAGAGACTTCTGTGGCAGCCAAGTCGGGGGACTCCCAATGGCAGAATTACACAGTTACTCTGAAAGGATTTGCATTTCAAAGATGGTATAGAGGTCTGAATGCAGGTCGCTTCCCTGTGACCATAGAAACAGGAGAAAAGGTGGAAAACTCAGTCCAGTGCACTTTAAAGGACTTTATTAAAGTGTCAGTAATCAGACGGAGAGACACTGGGTCTTAGTGTCTGCTCTCCCCGGAGCAGCTTAATGACCAGTTAAGAGTATTACTCTGAAAGCCTTGTTGACAACTACTTCCATCAAACACACAAACTCAGGAATCACATCTCACCATTCCATTCATACAGCAAAAAAATTCAAGAATGTTGATTCAGCTGTGATGCTAAGAAAACCAGGTCCCAGTCATACGCAGCTTTAAAATGAGTCCAATCTCAGGTTCTAGAAGCCAACAGAAACGCTAACGCTCCACTGTGGAGTGTCATCCACAAAAACCTCCTTCATTCAGATCTTAGTTATCCAACACAAAGTTAGATATCCTTCTATTAAACCGTGTTGTCTGTTTAAGTACCAGTGTGTTCTGGGAACGGGCATCACACATGTCCAATACCATCACACATTTAAGACAAGTGGACAACTTTGAAACATTCAGAGATTGTTGGGCCCGTGAATATCCCACTTCCTAAGCAGAAAATTGCAGCCATTCCAGCGTTTAATGGGATAACAAGAGGGAGAGTAATCCCTGACTAACAATGGACAGGCCGCTGGCTGTCTCCAGCTCACAGCCACACATGTAATCTCCTCTCAATGGAGCTCTGCATGGAAGGACCTTACACCACTGAGTGATCCTACACCAACCAGCCTCCCACCCACCATGCTATGCCCAGAGAGAGAGAGAGAGAATGAAAGAGAGAGAGAGAGAGAGAGAGAGAGAGAGAGAGAGAGAGAGAGAGAGAGAGAGAGAGAGAGAGAGAGAGAGAGAGAGAGAGAGAGAGAGAGAGAGAGAGAGAGAGAGAGAGAGAGAGAGACCGAGAGAGAGAGAGAGAGGGAAGGAGAGAGAGAGAGAATGAAAGAGAGAGAGCGATAGAGAGAAAGAGAGAGAGAGAGAGAGAGAGAGAGAGAGAGAGAGGGACGTTGCAGAGGAACATGAGCAGTAGCAGCATAAGGTGTAGAGCTGCTTTAATGAGGAGGGCAACAAGACTCTTTGAAGATCATAGTGACATAACGAGCTCGTTAACCGTTGTGCTTTCAGAGCATCATTTACCGTCACTTTAAGAATCTCCAGGGAGATCAAATTTCTCCTGATATTCCCCAACTGATTTCTCTGGAGGCAGAGGTGTACTTAACCCTCATATCAGCACCCCTACCTCCAAAGAATCTCTCCATCCTAACCCTAACCCTCTCCCCTCTCTCTCTCCACAATCTCTCCATCCTAACCTTAACCCTCCCCCCTCTCTCTCTCCATCCTAACCCTCTCTCTCTCTCTCCATCCTCCATCCCTCACCCCCTCCTCTCTCTCCAGAATACCTCCATCCTAACCCTAGCCCTCAAACATCAGATCTGTCTGTTTAGCTGCTTAGCCTAAGAAGGGTACCAGGTGGAGCTGACCAGGGGTGCAGTGGGCTGGACAGAGGGTACCAGGTGGAGCTGACCAGGGGTGCAGTGGGCTGGACAGAGGGTACCAGGTGGAGCTGACCAGGGTGCAGGTGGAGCTGACCCAGTGCAGTGGGCTGGACAGAGGGTACCAGGTGGAGCTGACCAGGGGTGCAGTGGGCTGGACGGGGTACCAGGTGGAGCTGACCAGGGGTGCAGTGGGCTGGACGGGGTACCAGGTGGAGCTGACCAGGGGTGCAGTGGGCTGGACAGAGGGTACCAGGTGGAGCTGACCAGGGGTGCAGTGGGCTGGACGGGGTACCAGGTGGAGCTGACCAGGGGTGCAGTGGGTTGGACGGGGTAGCAATAGGCCAATAGGCTCCCTTACAGTCAGCTAGCATGTCAGGCTGTGTAGTGGTTGGATGGGGTAGCTGCCCAGCCAATAGGCTTCCTTACAGTCAGCTAGCATGTCAGGCTGTGACGGAGAAGGAAACTGTGAAAGACAGACTAAAGGATCTCCAGGCAACCAATCAGGAACAAAGGGAGCGCAGCGTTTTATTGGCTGGCCTGCAGAGAGCTGTGAGGAGCAGTAATAAGCACATCATTATCAACAGCCTGTCAGCCATGTTTTACACACACACACACACACACACACACACACACACACACACACACACACACACACACACTCACACAGGCAACATGTGGATATCTCTCTCACACACTCACACACACACACACACACACACGCGCACACAAAGGCAACATGTGGAGATCTTTCTCTCTCTCTCACTCTCACACACACACACACACACACACAGACACAAAGGCAACATGTGGCGTTCACACACACTCAGTGTCAGGCAGTCAGCTGTTGTGTCGGCCTGTCACCTCTAGCTGATCAGCACACGACAGTAACGCCTGCTGCTATTGGCTGCCTGGACCACACTGTCGGATTGATACGTGGAGTTCATTTGATTCAATTCTGGAAAAAATAGATCATGAAATGACTTATCGGGCCAGACAATGTGACTCTCCTGTATGTGGTTGTCATTGATATAAGTATACTTCATCTTAAAGTGAGTCAAATCCACACATTCAGAAATACACAGAAATGTGTCAGTGTGTGGAGCCAGGAGAAAGAACGAACAGGACCCAGAGCCCACTGTGTACAGCCATGTGCATAAGATACAGGACCCAGAGCCCACTGTGTACAGCCATGTGCACCAGGGCAGTGCATGTACAGCCATGTGCATAGATACAGGACCCAGAGCCCACTGCCATGTGCATAAGATACAGGACCCAGAGGCCACTGTGTAGCAGCCATGTGCATAAGGTACAGGACCCAGAGCCCACTGTGTAGCAGCCATGTGCATAAGATACAGGACCCAGAGCCCACTGTGTAGCAGCCTGTGCATAAGATACAGGACCCAGAGGCCACTGTGTAGCAGCCATGTGCATAAGATACAGGACCCAGAGCCCACTGTGTAGCAGCCTGTGCATAAGGAACAGGACCCAGAGCCCACTGTGTAGCAGCCATGTGCATAAGATCCAGGACCCAGAGCCCACTGTGTAGCAGCCATGTGCATGTACAGGACCCAGAGCCCACTGTGTACAGCCATGTGCATAAGATACAGGACCCAGAGCCCACTGTGTACAGCCATGTGCATAAGGAACAGGACCCAGAGCCCACTGTGTAGCAGCCATGTGCATAAGATACAGGACCCAGAGCCCACTGTGTAGCAGCCATGTGCATAAGATCCAGGACCCAGAGCCCACTGTGTAGCAGCCATGTGCATAAGATCCAGGACCCAGAGCCCACTGTGTAGCAGCCATGTGCATAGGATACAGGACCCAGAGCCCACTGTGTAGCAGCCTGTGCATAAGGAACAGGACCCAGAGGCCACTGTGTAGCAGCCTGTGCATAAGGAACAGGACCCAGAGCCCACTGTGTACAGCCATGTGCATAAGATACAGGACCCAGAGCCCACTGTGTACAGCCATGTGCATAAGATACAGGACCCAGAGCCCACTGTGTAGCAGCCTGTGCATAAGGAGAACGAGCAGGAGAAGGAACAATACTAAAATAGAGGTGGCTGCTGTGTTCAGGAGCAGACTGTAGGAGCGACAGAAAGAGCAGGCTCTCTCTTCCTTTCTGAGATAGTCTACTTAATAAAAACATAGTTGGAATCTGACAGCACCCAGTCACACTGTCCTATAACCAGAGACACACTGTCCTATAACCAGAGACACACTGTCCTATAACCATAGACACACTGTCCTATAACCACAGACACACTGTCCTATAACCAGAGACACTGTCCTATAACCAGAGACACACTGTCCTATAACCAGACACCCAGACACACTGTCCTATAACCAGAGACACACTGTCCTATAACCAGACACCCAGACACACTGTCCTATAACCAGACACACCAGACACACTGTCCTATAACCAGAGACACACTGTCCTATAACCAGAGACACACACTGTCCTATAACCAGAGACACACTGTCCTATAACCAGAGACACACTGTCCTATAACCAGACACCCAGACACACTGTCCTATAACCAGAGACACACTGTCCTATAACCAGAGACACACTGTCCTATAACCAGACACCCAGACACACTGTCCTATAACCAGAGACACACTGTCCTATAACCAGACACCCAGACACACTGTCCTATAACCAGACACCCAGACACACTGTCCTATAACCAGAGACACACTGTCCTATAACCAGACACCCAGACACACTGTCCTATAACCAGAGACACACTGTCCTATAACCAGAGACACACTGTCCTATAACCAGAGGCAGAGCCCCGCTCCCTGGCCGGCACAATGCTCCACAGATGGCTCCAATTAGCTTGCCCGACCTGCAGACGGGGGGGGGGGGGGGGGGGGCTTCACTTACCGAAATGGACGGCTATTTAAGAAAGCAGCTTACTCTGTTCAGTTGTTGCGTGCAATTGTCTAAGCAAATGTGTTGTTTTGTTACAGAGGCAGTAATGAGTGTTGCTATGTTAATCTAATGTATTGTCAGAGACAATGAGAAAGTGAACTTTGAGTACACAGAGAGAGAGAGAGAGAGAGAGAGAGAGAGAGAGGATTCATGATGTCATAGAGGAATGCGAGCTTTGCTTTTGGTCAAATATGAGTAAGGCTTTTTCTGAGCCAACATCATCAGAGTTGTATCTCACCAACAGATCCTTCCAGGAGTCAGCCTCTACCGTCAACAACAGACTGGGGGGGTTAGACTGACTGTGTGAGAGATAGACTGTTAAGACTGTCTACCACAGACTGTGGAGGGGATAGACTGACTGTCTGAGAGATAGACTGTCTACCACAGACTGGGGGGGTAGACTGACTGTCTGAGAGAGAGACTGTCTATCACAGACTGGGGGGGTAGACTGACTGTCTGAGAGATAGACTGTCCACCACATACTGTGGAGGGGATAGACTGACTATCTGAGAGATAGACTGTCTACCACAGACTGGGGGGTAGACTGACTGTCTGAGAGATAGACTGTCTATCACAGACTGGGGGGGTGGACTGACTGTCTGAGAGATAGACTGTCTACCACAGACTGTGGGAGGGAAAAACTTACTGAGAGATAGACCATCTACCACAGACTGGCGGGGGGGGTGTAAACTGACTATGTGAGAGATAGATTGTCTACCACAGACTGTGGGGGGGGGGGTAGACTGACTGTCTGAGAGATAGACTGTCTACCACAGACTGGGGGGGGGGGGTAGACTGACAGTCTGGGAGATTGGCTGTCTACCACAGACTGTGAGAGGGATAAACTGACTGTCTGAGAGATAGACCATCTACCACAGACTTGGGGGGGAGGGGATAGACTTACTGTCTGAGAGATAGACTGTCTACCACAGACCTGCAGTAGGTCTACAGAGAGACAGTCTAATCTGTCTACCATGCGTTCCTAGTTCAGATTAGCTGCATGGTACGTTAAGCAGTGTGAACGTTTAACTGACAATGTATGGACTGAGTCAGGATCCCTGTCGGTAGCAGACAGTCTGCTGAGGTGATCTCTGTGCTGAGTGAGAGAAAACGTTCCCCTTCATGGCGACGCCAGGGCCTTAGACGCTCCTAGATCAGGGAGCAGATAGCAGTGACATTCCCCGGACCATCTGTGGAGCCAGTGTAGTGGTCCGTTTGAGATAGACTGCCACCACACCCACTCCCCACACACACAGTCTGTGGTAGACAGTACAGACTGTCTCTCTGTACACCTCCTGTAGACTGTGTACTGACTGTAACTCCTCCATACAGCCTGTGTACTGACTGTAACTCCTCCATAGAGCCTGTGTACTGACTGTAACTCCTCCATACAGCCTGTGTACTGACTGTAACTCCTCCATACAGCCTGTGTACTGACTGTAACTCCTCCATACAGCCTGTGTACTGACTGTAACTCCTCCATACAGCCTGTGTACTGACTGTAACTCCTCCATACAGCCTGTGTACTGACTGTAACTCCTGCACTACTCTGGCCTGCCTCAAGTGGAAGGGGGGTCTTGTCCACTTCCTTAGATCTGTCAGTGGCTGACGCTGGCACAGACAGAACCCAAACACAAGGCCGGCAAGGCAACACTTTATCTGAGAGAGGAAACAAAGGAAGGGCTGTTGAGCAGAGCTCTGTGCGGCGCTCCACAGGGAACAATGCTGCTGACCTCCGCTGCAGTGCCGCACAATGACAAAGAACAACAATGTGCAGGGCAAAGGAAGGAGAGGAGAGAGATGGAGGGCTGAATAACAGCTACTACGGCCATTCAGCAACCAATCAGAAAACAGCTACCAACTTGTTTCAGCAACCAATCAGAAAACAGCTACCAACTTGTTTCAGCAACCAATCAGAAAACAGCTACCAACTTATTTCAGAAACCAATAGGAAAACAGCTACTAACAGCACTAACTTTCAGAACTTCTGGGAAAGAGAACGGAGAAATAAATCGGTCACACCTTTATGAAAGAAAAATCAATTCAGTGGAGAAGGCTTATCTAAGAAAAAAAGATCTTAAACTATTATCTTTAAAGGAAGTCTAAAAGTGGATGGGATAGTAACACACACAGCAGAGAGCTATCACACAGAGACAGAAAGAGGCTTTAAAATAGGCCAAACCTGAAAGGCAATATTAACCAGCCATAAGAAAAGACATTTAAACCCATCAAAGATAGTTAGCTATCTCCTCCAGCAGTAGACGGGGTTAGGGTATGAGGGGTGGGACTTTGGTGCAGGTAACAACTCCAAAGTTCACTTCCTTGTTTACAATGTGTGACCTGGTTCTGCGTCCCATTAGTTAGGGAGAAGAGGTCAGAGGTGAAGAGTTCACCATTTGTGCTCCAGTCGACCTCTGATACCCCCACCTGGCCACACAGATACTTTCAGCTTAATGACTTCAGGAGATTTCCCCCCAATACTTCATTTCCATATTTGAGTTTGCCTCCAAATGAACGATTACTTTATCGAATGTCAATTTCATATTTTTTGGGGGTTAAAATTTTATTTATCAAAAAATACCCAAGCATCAGATTACCAATTTACTCCAAGTTCTTCAGAAAATCTTGCTGTTTAGACCAGCTCCACCATCTAATAAAACACACATTTCCCTGGAGCTAGCAGCAGAGAAATCCTTTCAGTTTGTGTTTAAATAACTGCAATTCATACACGTAAATCATCAAGGCTGTAATAACATACAAACGTGAGGTTCCAGATTAGGTTTCCAAAACAAATATGAAATGCCATTGTTTTCCTATGAGGAGCTGCTGGGCTTTCGACAGTCTAACGTGGGGTTTGAGTTACGGCCGCCTGCTGGAGGGGCCAGGCCGCTGGGGGAGATCAGGAGGAGCACCAGGAGCTGCATCATATATCGAGACTCAGCAGAGAACTTAGGTTTCAGCCTCTCCTCTGGCCCGCCATCTTTTCACAGTGTCTTAGGAGGTCAGCCAATTTCTCCGGTCGCTAACAGTCCATGGAGAGGAGCTGGGTGGTAGAGACAGCAGCAGGACCACCCTGCTGCAGAATAGCCCCAGGCCCCAGACCCCCTCACCACACAGGGGAAAGAGAATCAGGCCCCAGACCCCCTCTAAACACTGGGGTAACAGAACCACTCCACACCCCCTCCATACAATGAGGTAACAGCCCCAGACCCCAGACCCCCTCACCACACAGGGGAAAGAGAATCACCCCACACCACCCACCCCACTACACACTGAGGTAACAGCCCCATACCCCCTCCACACACTGAAAGAGAATCACCCCAGACCCCCACTACACAATGAGGTAACAGCCCCAGACCCCTCCACACACTGAGGTAACAGCCCCAGACCCCCTCCACACACTGAGGTAACAGCCCCAGACCCCCTCCACACACTGAGGTAACAGAACCTCCACACACTGAGGTAACAGAACCTCCACACACTGAGGTAACAGAACCTCCACACACTGAGGTAAAAGCCCCAGACCCCCTCCACACACTGAGGTAACAGAACCTCCACATACTGAGTTAACAGAACCTCCACACACTGAGGTAACAGAACCTTCACATACTGGGGTAACAGAACCACTTTATAAAGGCACAACCGACTGAAGGTTTCAAAGATGATGCAATACATGTGGTCTTTGTTAAGGATTAAAGCCTGCTTCTCTTGTGACAGTAACTATGTCAGAGTCTGGTGTAAGTTTGTGTCAGTCCTAAACGTTGGCGATGTTCTGTAAATTAATTTGTTTGCCTCATTTTGAAAACCTCAGTTCATCTGTTTTAATGAACTGCAGTTACAAACAGCCAAAGGTTTAAGAACTGGTGTTCAAATACTATCGACCATACTGAATTAATTCAAAAGCACCCAGTCAACCCAGAGCCAGTGACTAGCTTGTGTGTGCGTGTGTGCGTGTGTGTGTGTGTGTGTGTCTGTGTGTGTGTGTGTGTGTGTGTGCGCGCGTGCGTGCCTGCGTGCGTGCGTGCGTGCGTGCGTGTTTGTGTGATGACCATGGAACATCAAAGCTGTTGAATTGAATATAACCCTTGGGACCAGCTGAGAGTTTGTTTTTCTGCCAAACCAGGAGGTTAACATTTAAAATGTAGGATAACGCTGAGAAAACTAGTCTCCATCGGGCTTTAGATCTCCAGCAAACTTCCAAAATTATAGATAATTGAACCAGTATAGTTATATACTTGTTTTGTTTGTTAGCAAGACAATTTTAGTGATTGTGCAGATTTTATTCTTGCCAGAATTGTTAATGCCAGCTCCATTCCCTTTCATTTTATTCAACAGAGAATCAAATACCATCTGAACCCAGTCTGACCACTACAACCCAACCCTCTCAACCCAGTCTGACCACTACAACCCTACCCTCTGAACCCAGTCTGACCACTACAACCCAACCCAACCCTCTGAACCCAGTCTGACCACTACAACCCAACCCTCTGAACCCAGTCTGACCACTACAACCCAACCTGCTGTACTCCCAGTCTGACCACTACAACCCAACCCTCTGAACCCAGTCTGACCACTACAACCCAATCCTCTGAACCCAGTCTGACCACTACAACCAAACCTGCTGTACTCCCAGTCTGACCAGTACAACCCAACCCTCTGAACCCAGTCTGACCACTACAACCCAACCCTCTGAACCCAGTCTGACCACTACAACCCAACCTGCTGTACTCCCAGTCTGACCAGTACAACCCAACCCTCTGAACCCAGTCTGACCACTACAACCCAACCTGCTGTACTCCCAGTCTGACCACTACAACCCAACCTGCTGTACTCCCAGTCTGACCACACATTTCCACACTGATGAGATCAGAGCGTTCTAGAGCGAGACAGAGCAGGATCCTCCGCCCTCATAGGACCGTTGCTATGGCCACAGTAGAACAGCTGTGGAGCTGCCACAGTAGAACAGCTAGCCCTATACTAACAGTAGAACAGCTAACCCTAACCCTATAATAACACTATAAGAGCTAACCCTAACCCTATAATAATATAACAGCTAACCCTAACCCTATAATAACAATATAACAGCTACTTTATAAACCAACTCATTAAGACAATAATAATTACTTTTCTAAACCAACTCATTAAGTATTGTTAGAGCAGAGCCAAAACCCATGTAAACAAATGAGTGGAACTAAACCAATTACTGAGCCCGGGTCAGGGTTAGTTACTAAACCAATAGCTGGAGCTGTTCACTGTGTGCCTTTGACACTCTGACTCTTCGCCTTTCCTAGTTCACACCATCAACATCATCATCGTCGTCATCATCATCATCCTCCTCTCATATCTCTAACATGAAATCCCCCATCACACAGGAGGCCCCTAGGCAGCACTGTTAGACTGACCTCAGCTCTCTGGGTGCGTGGCTGAGTGGTCCCGGTCTCGATGGCGTACACCTCCAGCAGGTAGATGTCCGCCCCCTGGTCCCGGTCCAGCTCGGCCGCTGTCTGGAGCACCCCGCTGTGCCGACCCACGCTGAACAGCCGGCCCAGCGTCTTGTCCCCGTCCCGCACCGCCACCAGGAAGAACTCCAGTTTGGAGGCAGCGCCGCGGGGGCTGGAGGCCTGCAGGGAGAGCACGGTGGTCCCGGGGGGCTGGCCCTCCTTCAGGCTGGTGATGTAGCGGGGCTGGGAGAACACGGGCCCGTCCACGCCCTGCAGGAGGATGGTGAGCTCCGTGCGGGAGGACCTCCTCTCAGGGCCGTGGTCCGTGGCCGACACACTGAGGCTGTAGAGGAGGCGGGAGGGCAGCAGGGCTGAGGCCAGGCGGATGTCTCCGCTGTAGCGATCCATGATGAAGGTGTCCGAGTCGCCCCTCACCAGCTCGTACTCCACCTCCCCGTTGGCACCCTCGTCGGGGTCAAAGGCCAGCACTGTGGTTAGGATGGAGCCAATCACGATGTTGGACTCAGCCACCAGTGCATCCTGGGACAGAAAGGTGGGGATGTTGTCGTTCTGGTCCGTCACCCAGACGGTGACGTTCTTCAGCGCCGAGCGGCGGGCCTCCAGCGGCACCGCCTGGTCCGTGGCTCTGACTGTCAGCTCAAACAGAGGGGAGAACTCCCTGTCAATCTCCTTAGTGGAGTAGATGAGGCCGGTGCTGAGGTCGATCCCAAAGTGGCCTCCGCGGGGTGTCTGCTGCACTATGGAGTACTGCAGCTGGCCATTGATGTCTGCGTCCGTGTCCTGGGCTGTGATGGTCATCACAGAGGAGGAGATGGGCAGGTTCTCTGGGATAGACTTAAAGATGTCCCCAGCGGGGAAAACAGGAGGATTGTCATTAAAGTCTCTGACCTGAATGACCACAGGGATAGAGGAGGATCTGGGGGGCCTGCCGTGATCTTTAGCGGTGACGTTGAGCTTATAGGAAGCCTGGGCCTCGTAGTCCAGTTTCCTCACCAGGAAGACGCTGCCTGTGCTGGGGCTGATGCTGAAGGTGCCGTGGTGATGTGAGGCCGTCATGCTGTAGCTGATGTCAGCGTTGGGGCCGGAGTCAGCGTCCATGGCCGTCACAGATGCCACCAGCTCTCCCACACGCATGTTCTCCAGAGCGTCCACAGACACAGAGGCTGTGGGGAAAGAGGGGGAGTTATCGTTCTCGTCCAGGACCCTGATGATAAGCAGACAGGAGGAGGAGAGGGGCGACGCCCCACCATCCACCGCTTGGATTTTCAGGGAGTAAGACGAGGTGCTCTCATAGTCCAGCCGGCCCACTAGAGTCACCTGACCCGAGCCTCCATCAATGGTGAAGTGGCGCTGCTGGTTGCCCGTGGCGATGCGGTATCTGATCAGACCGTTGTTGTTCTCGTCCATATCGGAGGCGGACACACGCAGCAGCTGGGTGTTGTTAGGGGCGGCCTCGGACACAGAGGCCTGGTACGTGTCCTTGGTGAACCTGGGGGGGTTGTCGTTGACGTCCTGGATGTAGACCTGCACTCTGGCCTGGTCCCGGAGTGGCTGGGGCAGCCCCTGGTCCGATGACAGCACTGTGAAGCTGAACACCGCGGCGCCATGCAGTCTCATCAGAACCTCCCGGTCCAGACTCAGAGTACTCCTCAGATCCCCGCTGATAGTGTCCAGCTCAAAGCTGGGCTGTGGAGTCTCAAAGGAGTACCGGACCTCACTGTTGGGTCCAAAATCCTTATCCTCAGCAAACAGCCGGCCCACCAGCGACCCGCGGGCCTGCTCCTCCTGGAAGCGGAACACGTAGTTGGTGCTGTTGAACAGCGGGCGGTTGTCGTTGACGTCGTCCAGAGTCACAGTCAGGTTGACGCTGGCGCTGAGCGGCTCCACGGCCCGGTCTGTGGCCACCAGAACCAGCAGGTAGCACTCCACCACCTCCCGGTCCAGCTCTGCTTTGATGTACAGCTGCCCGTCTGGAAACACCCCAAACACGTCCCCCGTGTTCCCGCCCGCTATGTGGAATGTGATCTCTCCGTTCAGCCCTGCGTCCCGGTCCGACGCCTCCACCCTGAAGAAGCGGCTGTTGACGGGCTCTGACTCGGGGATGATGACTTCGTAGGACAGCTGCTGGAACACGGGGGCGTTGTCATTCACGTCGTACACGCTGACGGTCAGGAGGAGCGTGGAGGAGAGCTGTGGGACGCCCTGATCAGAACACAGCACCTCCAGCTGGTAGGAGGGGGTACTGACCTCCAGTGGTCCGCTCAGCGTGATCAGGCCGTGTTTGGGGTGCACGTGGAACAGGCCTTTGGGGTTCTGCTTCAGGCTGTAGACCAGCAGGCTGTTGCTGCCCTCGTCCGGGTCGTAGGCCTTGGCCTGGAAGATCACGTGACCTGGGCTCCAGTTCTCCACAGCGCTGACCCGCTCCACAGCGTGGAGGAACTGAGGGGCGTTGTCATTGAGGTCCTTCACTGTGACGTTGACCAGGGCCTCCCCGGTGACCTCCCCAGCCCTAGCGATGACCTTTAGCTGGTAGAAGGCCTGCTCCTCTCGGTCCACCTGGCCTGAGGCAGAGAGCTGTCCGGTGGCTGGGTGCACTCTGAAAAGCCCCCGCTGGTCCCCTGAGGCCACCAGGTAGGTGATGTTAAAGTTCAGGTCCACTGTGGAGGCTGACACTGTGCCTATCACTGAGCCCACTGCCACGTTCTCAAACATCACCAGACTGTACACCGTCTGTGTGAAGGAGGGGGGGTTGTCCTGCGTGTCCACCACAGTGATGGTGACCACAGCCTGGGTCTGAGAGCGGAGGCCCCCCCCGTCCACGGCCGTCACCTGGAGCTCGTGGCTGGTGTTCTCCTCCCGGTCCAGGGGCACCAGTGTGCTGATCCTCCCGCTGCTGCTGTGGATGTGGAACCTGGAGGCGTCGCCACCGCTGAGGACGTACTTCACTGTTCCATTACGACCCAGGTCAGGGTCCGTGGCCGTCACTGTGGTAACGGAGGAGCCAGCGGGCTCGTTCTCCTTGACGTTGGCAAAGTAGTGGAGTGGGTAGAACACGGGGGTGTTGTCGTTCACGTCCCACAGCGTGAGGTTGACCCGGCCTGTGGAGTGCAGAGGGGGCCGTCCTGAGTCCGAGGCCCGGACGCTCAGCAGGTAGGAGGCCTGCTCCTCTCGGTCCAGAACCACAGCCGTGCTCACACGACCCGACTCAGCGTCTAGATGGAACCGCTGCTGGACCGGGCCCGGGGTGTCGGCATCGAAGGAGAAGCGGACCGTCCCATTGGCCCCCAGGTCGTGGTCTGTGACGGACAGCGTGATCAGCTCCGTGCCGGCGGGGGCGTGTTCCTGGAGGGTCACGTGATAGGTGCTCTGGGAGAAGGTGGGCACCTGGTCGTTGACATCCGTGATGCTGACCACCAGCTGGGTGTAGGACAGCCGGGGCTGCAGACCCTGGTCCTTGGCACTGATGTTCAGCACCACCTGGGAGGCGGTCTCTCTGTCCAGCAGGGCGGCGCTGGTCACCAGGCCACTGTTCTCACTGATGGAGAACCAGCCCAGGGAGTTGCCTGACACCAGTGAGTAACGCAGGTTGGCGTTCTGCCCAGAGTCTCCGTCGGTCGCAGACACCCCTCTCACGTAGCTGCCTGTAGGAATGTCCTCGCTGATATCTACTCTGTACACAGCTTCCTGGAAGATAGGCGGGTGGTCGTTGATGTCGTTCACAAAGATGACCAGGCTGGCGAATGAGGAGCGCGGCTGGGGCCGGCCGTTGTCTGACACAGACACAGTCAGGTTGTAGGAGGAGATACGCTCCCTATCTAACACGCTGGCCACTTTGATCAGGCTGAGGTTTGGTACGGGGGAGGTGTGCACCTCAAAGTGCTGCTGCTCGTTGCCCCCCAGGATGGACACGGAGATGTTCCCATTAGCTGAGGGGGAGTCTGCGTCAGAGACCGTGAGCAGGGCCACCACAGTGCCTATCTGGGCGTTCTCATCCACAGAGGCAAACTTGGAGGTGGTGGGGAAGTACCTGAACTTCACCACGGGGTCGTTATCATTGACGTCCAGCAGTATGACTGTGGCCTCCGCTCGGCCCGACAGAGAGGGCACACCATCATCCACCGCATGAACTGTCAGGGAGTACTCTTTCTTATTCTCATAATCCAGGCTGTCTTTAATAGTGATGGTGCCTACTTTGGGGTCTATTTGAAATGGAGTGCCCTCATCTAGAAAGTAGCTAATGTCGGCGTTGGCCCCTTCGTCTTGGTCTGAGGCAGTGATTTGTAAAACACTGGAGCCCACTGCTGCGTCTTCAAAAACACTGGTCTGGTACAGCTCATGCTCAAACACAGGGGGGTTGTCATTGATATCTTGGATAGTTACATTAACTTGCAAATAGCCAAACTTTTTGGGGTCTCCTTTGTCCTCCACCTCTATAAGGAGCTGGTAAAAAGGAGTAAGCTCTCTATCCAGGCCTCCTGTTGATACTAAGTGCAGGAATGCCCCCTCCCCACTGGGGTTAACGGTTATGTCCAAACGGAATTTCCTCTGCGCGTTGCCGTTCACTATTCTGTAAGTTGTGTGATCAACACCGTTACTCCCTATATCTGAATCTGTGGCGGTGTCTAAAATTACCTGACGACCGCTGCTGGCATCCTCTTTGAAAGATACAACTATAGAGGTGTCGGGAAATACAGGAGAATTATCATTTATATCCAAAACAACAATCCTAACTTCTGTGGGATAGGTGGGTTGACTAGACAGAACAACAACGTTAATAACATTACTTTGTAAAGCCTCTCTATCAATCACCGCTGAGGTGTAAATTACTCCCGTGGTACCGTTAATTGAAAACAGTTCGTGGTTTTCACTAAAGCGATAAGTGAAACTTGGCTTGGTTTCTATCGTCCCCACATAGGTACCTATCGGCTGCTCTTCGAGAATCTGGAACTCTTGGCGGACTTGGCTGGATGCGGAGTATTTTGATAGAGTCCATAACATCAGTAAAATAAAATGAAACCGACCAACGCAGCTACCAGTGATTGCCATGGTCAATTACCCGGTCCACCTTTAGTAGAAAAAGTCCATCCCTGTGATGCATCAACTCATTAAAGTTTAAAGAACACTAAAGCATTGTATTCCCACTTTTGAAATTTACGGGGAGAATTCCAACGACGATAAGATTATTTTCACTGTTTAAGATTCCTCAAGAATTCAAAAATATCCGTTTTTATTCCGTGTAGAGTTCCTTGAATGTGAGGAAGTTCCTTGCGCTGTGCGGTCCCGTGCGGGTATGAAAGGTTTCAGCTCAGCTTTGCTCTGGCACAATGCATCCTTTGGGGCGCGTGAAGACTGATAAAACTGCTCTCTTCTTTAGGAATGGATAAGCTTACACAAAAGGTTAAAAAAAACACCATTAACTTCCTCTAAAACTTCTTCTAAAAGTTCATTTTAAAGTAAAACAAAAACAAGAACTGTGCGTTTGCATTATCGTTGAATCAAAACTAGTCCAGTGCAAGGCGTCAGAACGGAACCTATGCAGTGTCCCGTGCATAGAATAACGGTGCGGGCGCCTCAGTCATATTGTGCTTCGGTTCCTACTAAGTTAGAACAAAGCTCGAGTTAGACAAACTCCCTCCCACCTGTATCCCATTGGTTGCTGCCCGCTCTCTCCCGCCTCCCTCTCCTTTGTAAAGCTCAGCCCTGGTACTGCCTCGTGGAAGAGCCTGTCAATCAAACAGACGAATTGTTCCTATCAGGTAAAGGATGGGCCGGTGTTTCCTATAATTAACCCAGCGCTCTATGAGTTGGACTATGGCTTCCCTTAAGGCCTACACAACTTGTACAAATAAAGTCTAAATCAAGTCAATGTATGTAACTTGGATAGTTTAAAAAGCAGCTTGATCACGAAATGTACTTGTCTAATATGCCTTGGTTTTACTGAAACAGTAAATGAAGAGAGTGTCTGAAAGTTAATCTCAGTGCAGTCGAAGCACAGCTACAGGTTATGAGTAGACGTATACTGCCATCTAGTGACAGAAAACGTTTGTGCGTAATAAACCGGATACGTGCACACACCAGCAAACACAATGTCAGTTTGACTCCCAACTAGCTGGAACTGACTGCAAGGTAATCTAAGAAACGCTGACACTATGAACATCTTTAAGGATCAAATCGACCCTTTTTTCATGAGGAACGCTTGGAAATTAGTAGAGGAGAATTTTAGAAAGTGCCTTGCTCACATGCACAACGCTGATACAAAGTTTGAAATGAGGATTGAGATAGCTACTTACCCTAACACACTCAAAGACGGTATAATAGTATTATATTATATACATTATATAGTAGTATTGTATTAGCCATGGAAAGTTAATCTAGTCTCCTTTTAGAAAGACATAGCTACAGTTCTACAATTAAGTCATTGATTTAAGTTGGCGAACTGGAGGGCACAAAAGCCCAACGTAAAGCCATTTTAATAGACATTATATGGGGCAGAAAGGTTCTTAGAAAATATTTATTCTCTAGAAAGTCTAACAGAAGGGTTATTGTATGCGCATGCTAAAAAGTAAGACCCTGTGAAACAACATAGGCTCTTGTCTATTATTGTGTGTGTGTGTGTGTGTGTGTGTGTGTGTGTGTGTGTGTGTGTGTGTGTGTGTCTGGCCTAGCGGCAGCACTGCCGACAGATGATCTATTGCATGTCTGTATTTGTTTAACACGGCTCTAAATGGCTGAGGGGTTTCCCCGCACAGACTCCTTGCTACTGAGCACGCAGTGGAGACCTGCTGTGCGCCACTCTCCTCTGTCTCCATCCCTCTCTCCCTCTCTTCCTCTCTGCCTCCATCCCTCTCTCCCTCTCTTCCTCTCTGTCTCCATCCCTCTCTCCCTCTCTTCCTCTCTGTCTCCATCCCTCTCTCCCTCTCTTCCTCTCTGCCTCCATCCCTCTCTCCCTCTCTTCCTCTCTGTCTCCATCCCTCTCTCCCTCTCTTCCTCTCTGTCTCCATCCCTCTCTCCCTCTCTTCCTCTCTGTCTCCATCCCTCTCTCCCTCTCTTCCTCTCTGTCTCCATCCCTCTCTCCCTCTCTTCCTCTCTGTCTCCATCCCTCTCTCCCTCTCTTCCTCTCTGTCTCCATCCCTCTCTCCCTCTCTTCCTCTCTGTCTCCATCCCTCTCTCCCTCTCTTCCTCTCTGCCTCCACCTCTCTGTCCAGTCTGACGTCAGCGCTGGGTTACAAGAATCAATCAGTGAAACTGGGGGAGGAATGGAGACATGGAGGCTCTATTAAATCAGATGTAGCACGCCTATGTTAGAATACATGAGCTGTTGGCTACAGTAAGGTGTACATTAATCATCTCAACGACCTTCCATCTCATCAAAAACATCAAGACCCCAAAGAAAAGACCGGCTACACCATATCTAGGCTATTCAATACATTTATGGCAACAAATTACAAGCAGTATTATTAAATATAAAAATAAATTGCATTAAGTTAATATGAATTGAGATCCTTTAGTATATTCAATATGAGTAGATTCAAATGGAAATAAAAGGAATTAACCGCTAAACAAAAAATATTGAGATGATGAAACATTAGTATGGTTGATTTAATCAGAATAAGTGATTTTAATTCCAAACCTTTTTATTATTGTTTATTTTACATTCATCAGCTAAACGGCTTGTCCTCTGCAGGGTCACGGGGGGCCTGGGGTCTATTCCAGCCGACACAGGGCGAGAGGCGGGGTACACCCTGGACAGGTCGCCAGTCTATTCCAGCCGACACAGGGCGAGAGGCGGGGTACACCCTGGACAGGTCGCCAGTCTATCCCAGCCGACACAGGGCGAGAGGCGGGGTACACCCTGGACAGGTTGCCAGTCTATTCCAGCCGACACAGGGCGAGAGGCGGGGTACAATCTGGACAGGTCGCCAGTCTGTCACAGGGCCGACACATAGGGACAGAAAAGAACTCTCACATCTACGGGCAATTTAGAGTCGCCAATTAACCTGCATGTTTTGGAACTGTGGGAGGAAACCGGAGTCCCCGGAAAAAAGCCACGCAAACACGAGGAGAACACGCAGACTCCACACAGAAAGGCCCGGAGGTCAGGTGGGGACTGAACCCAGGACCTACTTGAGAACACGCAGACTCCACACAGAAAGGCCCGGAGGTCAGGTGGGGACTGAACCCAGGACCTACTTGAGAACACGCAGACTCCACACAGAAAGGCCCGGAGGTCAGGTGGGGACTGAACCCAGGACCTACTCGAGAACACGCAGACTCCACACAGAAAGGCCCGGAGGTCAGGTGGGGATTGAACCCAGGACCTACTCGAGAACACGCAGACTCCACACAGAAAGGCCCGGAGGTCAGGTGGGGACTGAACCCAGGACCTACTTGAGAACACGCAGACTCCACACAGAAAGGCCCGGAGGTCAGGTGGGGACTGAACCCAGGACCTACTTGAGAACACGCAGACTCCACACAGAAAGGCCCGGAGGTCAGGTGGGGACTGAACCCAGGACCTACTTGAGAACACGCAGACTCCACACAGATAGGCCAGGAGGTCAGGTGGGGACTGAACCCAGGACCTACTTGAGAACACGCAAACTCCACACAGAAAGGCCCGGAGGTCAGGTGGGGACTGAACCCAGGACCTACTCGAGAACACGCAGACTCCACACAGAAAGGCCCGGAGGTCAGGTGGGGACTGAACCCAGGACCTACTTGCTGTGAGGCAACAGTGCCAACCACCGAGTCACCGTGATGCCCCCTATTGTCTAATTTAATTTATCTTTTTTTTTTACTTATAATTGCCACAAACATTAAAAGGACACAATTTATATTGAATAGCTTCACAATAGTTTCACAGCATGTGAGGATATGCTTTTAAAAAACAATTACAATTTAGTAAATTCTAATTTGCCGGTCGTCCAGGACAAATAGGTTCCTGATAGGGCATGTAAAAGTTAAGTGACGGTAAGAAAAAATGAGACAGAATATGGCCTTCAATAAAAAGATTTTACCATTGGTCATTAATATTTTTATTTTACCTTCTTAACCAGATGAAAAGAAGGAGTGGTAGATGAACCCAATTGGACTTATAGTTTGTGCAGGGTAAGCAAAAAATCGGGAAGTAAAGAGAAATAAAAGTGCGACAAACAGCACGTAATGTGCTCAGTACCTTTAAACAGGTGCCCCTTCTCACAGGAAGGTCAGAGACTGTCAGATTTAATTCTACCAGATTCCCCTTAACCAGATGAAAAGAATGAGTGGTAGATTAACCCAATTGGACTTATAGTTTTTGCAGGGCAAGCAAAAAATCTGAAAGTAAAGAGACAAAAAAAGTGCGACAAATAGCAAACTTTGAAGGGGGACAGTAACTTCAAACATGCGCCCCTTCTCTCAGGAAGGTCAGGGACTGTCAGATTTGTCAGCTGACCCCTGTTTGTCTGGCCATACACTCTAAGAACGAGGATTGTAAAAGAGCAAGGGTAAAGAAAGACCTATATGCATCTAATGTTATGATCAGTACGGCAAACACAGACAACGGGATGAGCTGATGAAAAGGGTCTTATTGTAGGAACCCAGGGGAATGAGCATGCCTGCATGGAAAGGCAGAGCTGATCTAGGCAGTGAGGACGCGGGGATGGGAGAGCGGTAATCCTGACAGGACAAAGTACAGGTAAGTCAAATAACACCAGGCAAAAACATGCAGAGCGGCATAGTGCCAGAGACTACCACAGAAATTGAACACCACAATTGAACCCACACCACAGACACACACACTGACACAGACAGGGAATCGGGACACGCCCACACCACAGACACACACACTGACACAGACAGGGAAGGGGGACACACCCACACCACAGACACACACACTGACACAGACAGGGAAGGGGGACACGCCCACACCACAGACACACACACTGACACAGACAGGGAAGGGGGACACGCCCACACCACAGACACACACACTGACACAGACAGGGAAGGGGGACACGCCCACACCACAGACACACACACTGACACAGACAGGGAAGGGGGACACGCCCACACCACAGACACACACACTGACACAGACAGGGAAGGGGGACACGCCCACACAGAGACACACACACTGACACAGACAGGGAAGGGGGACATGCCCACACCACAGACACACACACTGACACAGACACCACACGCCCACACACACACACACTGACACAGACAAGGGGGACATGGGGGACACACACACTGACACAGACAGGGAAGGGGGACACGACACACACACTGACACAGACAGGGAAGGGGGACACGCCCACACCACAGACACACACTGACACAGACAGGGAAGGGGGACACGCCCACACAGAGACAAACAGCGAGAACAGGAGCCTCAAAGGGAAAACACCTCGAGGCACTGCTAGGTCATCTACTTAAATACTATCTACTACATACTCAATGAGTACATACAGCATTCTGACTACTTAAATACTATCTACTACATACTCAATGAGTACATACAGCATTCTGACTACTTAAATACTATCTACTACATACTCAATGAGTACATACAGCACTCTGACTACTTAAATACAATCTACTACATACTCAATGAGTACATACAGCATTCTGACTACTTAAATCGAAATCTAAAATACTACTTTTTCACAAGGATTCCATTATATTGTTAGTATAATCAACTGGAACATGTGACCAAAACCCCGGCATTTTTGTAATGCTGTCAAAGCTGTAAGGAAATTGCCGAATTGCATTTTGGGGCGTGAAGCTTCATCTAGTAACCTCTCTTGGGCACTCAACATTTCCCTAAATTTGAGTACGTAATCCGGGAACTTTTCCATACTAAAATTTCACCGCTCGTAAGGCAGTGACAAAGAGGGAGACAAGTCAGGGTTTCCAATTTAAGAATCTTTAATTTAGACCAACAATGTGTCAGGTGCTCAAATCATAGAAGCATCCCATGGAAAATGCAAGGGACACTAAATAAAACTTAGGAAGGGACAAGTCCAGGTGTTATCAATCCGAGACTCCTCCCCTTTCCTGCCATCCTGGAACAGAAACACTTAAAACACACAGGAGAGGGAAAGGAGGCTGTAACACCCTCCCCCATAAACATTAAAACACAGAGGAGAGGGAAAGGAGGCTGTAACACCCTCCCCCATAAACATTAAAACACACAGGAGAGGGAAAGGAGGCCGTAACACCCTCCCCCATAAACATTAAAACACAGAGGAGAGGGAAAGGAGGCTGTAACACCCTCCCCCATAAACATTGGGGACCAACAAGGAACCGAAACAAGTCCCATCAAAAACACAAAAGCACAAATCCATTCAAAAAACAGCACCACAAATAATTATCCAAACAAAAGGTCCAGATGCTGGCCTGACATTTGGCATATCCTACCCTTCGGTATCACTCCAGCCCCCCACGCCCCAGGTCCCCCCACACCTCAGCAACCAGGCGCCTAGAAGCTATTAAGAGGGTGAAAAGAGCCAGAGGAGGGAGACAGAGGACTGATAGGGCAAGACAGCAAAAAATAAAACAAAGAAAAACAAAACTGGTGGCCATAACCACATAATTAGGGAGTAGGGGCACGTGACAAGGTATCGGCCACAACATTCTCCGACCCCTAATGTGACGAATGTCCAGGTGTTCCACTGTAAAAAGAGGCACCACCTCATAAGCCTTTGGTTAGGGCACTGCATAGAGCGCAGAAAGGTGAGAGGGTTATGGTCTGTGTATACCACCAACGGTAAGACACCAGAACCCACATACACCTCAAAATGCCTGAGTGCCCAAATCCGCGCAAGTGCTTCCTTTTAAATCACTGAATAGTTCAACTGGTAACTGTTGAACTTCTTGGAAAAGAAACTGACTGGCCGATTCACCCCCAAATCATCCACCTGCTTCAAAAGAGCACCAGCACCCCCAAATCATCCACCTGCTTCAAAAGAGCACCAGCACCCACATTACTGGCCTCAACCTGGGGAGAAAAGGGTACATGCAAATGAGGCGCAGCCAGAACCGGAGCTGATGTTAGGAGCTGCTTCACATTCTCAAAAGCCAACTGACAAAGAGAAGTCCAATCAAACACAGCCTTAGCTTTAAGAAAGCTGGTCAGTGGGGCTACCACAGTAGAACAGTTCCTACAGAACCCACGGTAGTATCCCACCAACCCAAGGAACCGCTGGAGCTCTTTCTTAGAAGCTGGGACTGGATAGAGGTCGATAGCAGACACTTTAGCGCACAGGACGCACTTGACACTGACCAACCACACTGCCAAGGTATGTCACAGTAGCCTTGGCAAACTCACACTTTGCCAGGTTTACAGTCAGACACGCCTTAGCCAGACGGTCAAAGAGACCTCCCACACAGATAAGGTGTTGCTCCCAGCTGTCACTGAAAATGACCACATCATGGATGTACACTGCGCAGCCCTCCAAACCAGAAACCACTTTATTCATCAGACGTTGAAAGATGGCAGGGGCATTGCCCAACCCAAAACTCATGTAGGGTTACTGGTTTACTACTTCTTTTGTGTGAATTACTCTTTATCAATTTTGTAGATTATCAATTAATTCATAAATTAATATTATAATCGATCAATTTGATTAAAAAGTCATATCAAATAATTAAGGGGGCACCACCCAAAGATTTTAGCTTATTGCATGGCTCGATGGAAAACCAGGTCTGATTTGGCATTAATTTAATAAATAGTTGAAGTTTTAGTCTCAATTCTGAAGTAGTGACGTTCTATGTTACGAGAATAAATGATTGTATGAAAACGAAGATATGACACAGCTGGGATTGATTGCAAAGCAATTATATTTATTTACTAGTCTAAAACACATGAAAAATACAGTACTACAAAGAATGACTAAATGATGACATTAATAAACTAATTTCTACTAACTAAGCTAACTAAGTAATTTGCTCTGAAGTGGTTTAGTTTGAAAGTGTGCAAGGAGTTTTCCGACCTTGCAGTGAAGAAAAAGGCCTAAAGTCCTTTGTTCAAAGAGTTGCTTGCAGACACGTGGTCAAGGAATAGGGTTGGGTGCAATTTTATCGACCCGTGTAACGCAGGGCGGCCTTCCCAGGTTACGTGCGGATCTTAAAAGCAAAGTTTCCTGGATGAGAATGTCGTGGATCCGATCTTTACACACTCACGAACATAAGTAAAATAGAACACAATAAGACACAGACACAGAAATGGTTGAGATCAAATACTATATTGTTGTACAACAAACTTGTAAACACAAGTTAACCAGATAATAAAGTTTGATACAAGTATTTTACCAAGATAGTACTTCTGCAAAGGACAAAGTTTGTTTGCAAAAGGATCATACTCACACAACGTGTAAGACGCTGCCCGAAGGAGAATGATGTGTAAAACTAAAGTCTGCTGTCTTATATCTACATCCATAGAATGCAAGCCTTGCTTTTTCCAGGCTGCAACAAGTGTAGTGAAGTTAAGGGAATGCAGCTTCAAAGTTGGAATACTATATCCAGCCTAGAGGTTAGAACAGTGACCTCTTGGAAGCTATATTCAGCTAAAGGGTCGTTAAACTTATAATGATTAATGCCTTGGTTCAAAAAGCACGTTCTACAATAGATTGCATTAACAAGAACTCTATTTAAGATAGTTTGAGAAGGGGTGTCCAAAAGGTGGCTGAGGTCACCTGATTGGCCACAGGCCAGTGATCAGAGGTGTTGATTATCTCACCTATCAGTGAAATATCAGTTTACCTTACCATGTCGTTTGGTTTCAATGTAAGCTTATATACTAGGAATATGTTCTATATAACGTTTGCAAAGTTTACAAAATATCATGGTGGACATTTTGATACCAAGCATGACTAGGCTGACTATGTTAGTTCACTTAGAAAAACAATACACAATATATATATATATATTATTAGAAAATACAAACGATTAATGTTACCATTTCTTCTCATTGTCGATGTCCAATAATTTCATTGATTGTTCATTGGGCAACAGTTTCTAAATCCCAATTCATGAATCCTTTAAAGTTGCAGTTGGAATTGCTGGAATAGAGTTAAGGTTTTATCACCCTTTGTGTTGAGAGACCATGCTTTAATTCTCTGGAATGAGGGGGATGGTTTGGGGATTGGTTTCCCTATACTCATTACAGAGTAAGAATACAGTCCAGACGGTGTAATCAAAGAAGAGATCTCTCTCGCTCTAAGCGACAAGGGCACCTGCCAGTAACCCTGTAACAGGTCAAGCTTACCTACAAACAAGGCAGACCCAACCTGATCTACACAATCCTCCATTCGAGGAAGGGGGTACGAGTCAGGCTTAGTGACAGTATTTACCTTTCAGTAATCTGTGCTAAACCTAAAGGCGTCAAATGGTTTGTTCACCGGGAGACATGGAGAAGCCCAACTAGAATAGGACGGCTCAGCAATGTTATTCTCCAGCATATACCTGATCTCATTGTCCAAATGGTGCCGCTTTTCCAAAGACACCCGATAGAAACGCTGCCCGATTAGCTTTGCATCCCCAACAACGATGTCATGCTGCAGCAAATGTGTGCGGGAAGGGGTGTCTGCAAACAATGAGTGGTAGACCCAAATCAAGTTAGCTAATTCTAAACGGCCAGACACAGGAAGATGAGCCAGTAACACATCCAAGGCGGCCAGAGACTCTGAATTCTTCAGCCTACAAAACACAATTATCAGGGACAACCACACCTTCCTCATCCAGCGCTGCCACCACAGGACAAGGAGGAGAGCACCCCCACACTACACACCAACAGGACCCATCTGGAGTCATGGTCCAGGTCAGGCTCTGGCACAGGCCGTCCGCAGTACGGCTTCAACAGATTAACAAAACTGTGTTGTCTTCCTCCTGTCAGGAGCTGCAATCGGGCAGTTGTGGTTAGAAACTTGACGGACCACACTATAGGGACCAGAGAACTTTGCCTGAAAAGGAGAGCCAGAAAGAGGCAACAAGGCCAGAACTTGATCACCAGGGCTAAAGTGACGTTGCTGTGCCCGGCGGTCATACAACCTCTTCATTTTACTTTGGGATGCCTTAAGCTTACTCTCTGCCAATTTTCCAGCTGCATACCGCCGGTGTCTAAAACTATTCACGTAAGATAAACGATTCTGAGGAGGCTCAGACTTCTTCCAGTCATCCATTGAAACTGCCAAAGGGCCACGCACTGCATGACCAAAAGCCAAATCATTAGGGCTAAAACCAAGACTCTCTTGGGAGACCTCTCTTGCAGCCAACAGTAGCAAAGGAAAACCCTCTTCCCAGTCTCGCCCCAACTCAGCGCAGTAGGAACGTAAGAGCGACTTCAGACTCTGGTGGAAACGCTCCAATGCACCCTGACTCTGTGCATGGTAAGCACTAGCTCGGTTATGTTTCACCTTGAGCTGCTGTAAAACCTGTGCAAACAAATGTGAAGTACAATGGGACCACTGGTCACTCTGAATCCCTTTAGGTATACCAAACACTGAAATGAACATGTGTCAAGGCCTTTACAACAGACTCAGCAGTTATGCTCCGTGGAGGGTAGGCGGCAGGGTACCTTGTGGTCTGACACATAATGGTCAAAAGATAAATGCAGCCAGTCTTAGACCGAGGTAGTGGACCAACACAATCAATAATCAGGTGCTCAGAAGGTGTACTAATGGCAGGGATAGGATACAAAGGTGCAGGCTTTATGGCCTGGTTAGGTTTTACTAGTCAGCTGGCAGGTATGGCACGTTTTGATATAGGCTGAAACACCCTTCTTTAAACGGGGCCAATAGAATTGACGCAAAATGTGATCATACGTTTTACGGACACCTAAATGCCCAGACACGCCATCTTGTGAAGCCTGCAAAACCAATTTCTGAAACTTTTGAGGCACAACAATTTGAATAATTGGGTCACCAACAAAACATTCTCCATGAGGAACCCATTTCCTCACCAACAGCTGATCCTGAAGGTAGTACTCAGAGACAGCAGCTACGTCTACTACATGGCTGTAATGCAATGTACATGTATAGCACTAATTTATCTGCTTATTTAGTAAGTTAAAATATCTCACATTATCTTTCAAAACAGTGTTAAAGAACAGTAATTTAATTAAAACATTTATATAAAGACATTTAATATTGTATGTTGTTATCAAATTTCAATTGACGGTAAGATTTGTGCCTATATGACAAAGATAGCTACTTTACATTGTATTATCAAACTGGTAAAAGAGCACGTACAAATTCTTAGATTTTCCTTTAATAGTTAAAGTTTTTCACTCACTTTTAAGCTTTTCCCAGTATAGTAAACAATTTAACTTTAGACTCAAAACAACATATACAATATAATGAACTAGTCACATCAGCTCCCGTTGGTCCTTAGCGTCTACTGGGATAGAACCGTTGTGATCTTCGAAGCTTAACTCATAGTTTGTGCTGGAGATGAATACATATCTGGCTGTTCTGTGACTTCCTTATTCACTAGTTCACCACCAGATGACACCAGAGCGGTAGAGTACGCAGTACTCTAGGAAAAAGGTGAGTTTGTCTAGGAATAATAGGACGCTGACTCTGGGATGCTGCAAAGCTCTAGTGGTTCACAAAACATGATGGAGATATTCAACAATCACAGCTTCTGTGCTAATCGTCACTCTGTTGAGTACATTGACACTGTTTCCTAAGCATCATCACAGCCACTGAAGTAAAGTTTAAACTGTGGCAGAAGCACTTCATTAAAACAACACACACAAGACTATAACAACCTTATACATTTGGTATTGAATGATTTACACCTCAGCTATCCTTTGATAGAAGCTGATGTTATATGTGGTGTCTCCTCCTCTCCACCAGGGGGCGCCCTACAGCTCACACATCCAGTGTTGCTCAGCGAAGCAGCCATCGTCATTCCACTCCCCTATGCCTGCTGAGCGGTGGATGAACTCTCCACAGTCCTGGTTTCCGCCATGGCTGTTGGGTTGGTCTGCCTCCCAGTATCTAAACAACACAACACATTACCATGCAACACAACACAACACAACACAATACATTACCATACAACACCAACACAACACCACACAACACAACACATTACCATACAACACAACACATTACCACACAACACAACACATTACCACACAGCACATTATCATACAACACAATACAATACCAAACAACACCACACAACACAATACATTACCGTACAACACAACACAACCCATTACCACACAACACAATGCATTACCATACAACACAACACAACACATTACCATACAATACATTACCGTACAACACCACACAACACAACACATTACCACACAACACAATACATTACCATACAACACAACACAACACATTACGATACAACACAACACAACACATTACCACGTAACAACACAACACAACACAGCACACACCCCTCCACATTACAACACAACACATTACCATACAGCGCAGCACAGCAATCTCTGTATCTGTACTGAACAGAGGACTTACTCTGTGGTCACTTTGGTTCCATCCACCCAGGTCCACACCCCCTCCAGCAGAGAGTCTGTCAGCCCCATCCAGACATTCAGCCCGCTCTGACCCAACCCATTCACAAACTCCTACAGCAGCAGTTGAACAAAACACAGTGGTCACTGTATATTACTATGGACTGCCCTACCTGTGTCCTCTCCTACCTGTGTCCTCTCCTACCTGTGTCCTCTCTTACCTGTGTCCTCTCCTACCTGTGTCCTCTCTTACCTGTGTTCTCCTATCTGTGTTATCCTACCTGTGTCCTCTCCTACCTGTGTTATCCTACCTGTGTTATTCTACCTGTGTTATCCTACCTGTGTCCTCTCCTACCTGTGTTATCCTACCTGTGTTATCCTACCTGTGTTATTCTACTTGTGTTATCCTACCTGTGTCCTCTCCTACCTGTGTTATCCTACCTGTGTCCTCTCCTACCTGTGTCCTCTCCTACCTGTGTTATCCTACCTGTGTCCTCTCCTACCTGTGTCCTCTCCTACCTGTGTCCTCTCCTATCTGTGTTATCGTACCTGTGTCCTCTCCTACCTGTGTCCTCTCCTACCTGTGTCCTCTCCTATCTGTGTTATCCTACCTGTGTCCTCTCCTACCTGTGTCCTCTCCTACCTGTGTTATCCTACCTGTGTCCTCTCCTACCTGTGTTATCCTACCTGTGTCCTCTCCTACCTGTGTTATCCTACCTGTGTCCTCTCCTACCTGTGTTATCCTACCTGTGTTATCCTACCTGTGTCCTCTCCTACCTGTGTCCTCTCCTACCTGTGTCCTCTCCTACCTGAGTTATCCTACCTGTGTCCTCTCCTACCTGTGTCCTCTCCTACTTGAGTTATCCTACCTGTGTCCTCTCCTACCTGTGTTATCCTACCTGTGTTATCCTACCTGTGTTATCCTACCTGTGTCCTCTCCTACCTGTGTTATCCTACCTGTGTCCTCTCCTACCTGTGTTATCCTACCTGTGTCCTCTCCTACCTGTGTTATCCTACCTGTGTCCTCTCCTATCTGTGTTATCCTACCTGTGTCCTCTCCTACCTGTGTCCTCTCCTACCTGTGTTATCCTACCTGTGTCCTCTCCTACCTGTGTCCTCTCCTACCTGTGTCCTCTCCTACCTGTGTCCTCTCCTACTTGAGTTATCCTACCTGTGTCCTCTCCTACCTGTGTTATCCTACCTGTGTCCTCTCCTACCTGTGTTCTCCTACCTGTGTCCTCTCCTACTCCTACCTGTGTCCTCTCCTATCTGTGTTATCCTACCTGTGTCCTCTCCTACCTGAGTTATCCTACCTGTGTTATCCTACCTGTGTCCTCTCCTACCTGTGTCCTCTCCTACCTGAGTTATCCTACCTGTGTCCTCTCCTACCTGTGTCCTCTCCTACCTGTGTCCTCTTCTATCTGTGTTATCCTACCTGTGTCCTCTCCTACCTGTGTCCTCTCCTACCTGTGTTATCCTACCTGTGTCCTCTCCTACCTGTGTCCTCTCCTACCTGTGTTATCCTACCTGTGTCCTCTCCTACCTGTGTTATCCTACCTGTGTCCTCTCCTACCTGTGTCCTCTCCTACTTGAGTTATCCTACCTGTGTCCTCTCCTACCTGTGTCCTCTCCTACCTGAGTTATCCTACCTGTGTCCTCTCCTACCTGTGTCCTCTCCTACCTGTGTCCTCTCCTACCTGTGTTATCCTACCTGTGTCCTCTCCTACCTGTGTCCTCTCCTACCTGAGTTATCCTACCTGTGTCCTCTCCTACCTGTGTCCTCTCCTACCTGTGTTATCCTACCTGTGTCCTCTCCTATCTGTGTTATCCTACCTGTGTCCTCTCCTACCTGTGTCCTCTCCTACCTGTGTCCTCTCCTATCTGTGTTATCCTACCTGTGTCCTCTCCTACCTGTGTTATCCTACCTGTGTCCTCTACCTACCTGTGTCCTCTCCTACCTGTGTTATCCTCCTGTGTGCCTACCTGTGTCCTCTCCTATCCTGTGTCCTCTCCTACCTGTGTCCTCTCCTACCTGTGTCCTCTCCTACCTGTGTCCTCTCCTGTGTCCTCTCCTACCTGTGTCCTCTCCTACCTGTGTCCTCTCCTACCTGTGTTATCCTACCTGTGTCCTCTCCTACCTGTGTTATCCTACCTGTGTTATCCTACCTGTGTCCTCTCCTACCTGTGTTATCCTACCTGTGTCCTCTCCTACCTGAGTTATCCTACCTGTGTCCTCTCCTACCTGTGTCCTCTCCTACCTGTGTTATCCTACCTGTGTCCTCTTCTATCTGTGTTATCCTACCTGTGTCCTCTCCTACCTGTGTTATCCTACCTGTGTCCTCTCCTACCTGTGTCCTCTCCTACTTGAGTTATCCTACCTGTGTCCTCTCCTACCTGTGTTATCCTACCTGTGTTATCCTACCTGTGTTATCCTACCTGTGTCCTCTCCTACCTGTTCTTCTCTGCTGTTTATAATCAGTAGGTCTGCTCCTCTCTCTCTGCAGTCCTGTCGGCTCTGAGTCCAGTTCCTCTTCGTGGTGGTGGAGACGTAGTAACAGCTGTTCTGGAACTTCTTCCATGCGGTGTGACAGTTCTTCTCTGGTAAAGTGGTGGAGATTAGTGGGAGGGCTTGGTCTCACTGAAACACTATTCCATTACGTTCACATTTTACCTCTCAGAATGAGCGGCACATTTAGTAACCCACAATCTACAATAATATTCTAGGTTCTGGAGTCATGCCTTGACCATGCACAGCAAATATGGAAGCTTACCTCTGACCTGAGCGTTCAGCTTATCAAATTCCTTTTGTAGCTTCTCTTTCTCTTCAGTTAGAGTATTGTATCTGCTCTGTAGCTTCTCTTTCTCTCCAGTTAGATTATTATACATGGTCTGTATTTGAAGTTTCTCTTTAGTTACAGCACTAGAACTGCTTTGTAAACGGTTATTTTCTTCAGTCAAGTGTATGTTGCTAGTGTTGAGCTGTTTTTTCTCGTTGTTAATGGACGTGTGACTCCTTTGTAATTGGTCTCTTTCAGTCGTCAAGGTGCGGTAGTCTGTTTGTAACTGGTGTTGCTCTCTGGTAAGGACATCGTAACTGCTTTGTATTTGAGCCCTCTCTCTATTCAGTGAGTCATATGTAGCCTCTAACTGGTTCCTCTCTTCAGTCATATAGTAAAGGCTGGCCATCAGTTGGTCTCTCTCGGTTGTCACGTTTGTGTAATTGTTAAAGAGCTGATCTTGCTCCTGAGTTATGGCACTGTAGGCAGAGTCTTGGCCGCTCTCCTTGGAGGAAAATACTTTGTTATCTGTACAACAGAAATAATGTTCAGTAACAGTCAACCTCAGACATGAATGGACAAAGGCTTCCTATGCTTGACACAAACTATGACAAAATGTTAGAGGAAATATTATTCACATTCTTTATTCAGGTACAAAGTGTTTGGAGAGGTTTAATAATGTAGCATTCTTTATTCAGGTAAAAGGTGTTTGGAGAGGTTTAATAATGTAGTATTTTTTATTCAGGTACAAAGTGTTCTGAGAGGTTTAATAATGTAGTATTCTTTATTCAGGTAAAAGGTGTTTTGAGAGGTTTAATAATGTAGTATTCTTTATTCAGGTAAAAGGTGTTTTGAGAGGTTTAATAATGTAGTATTTTACAGTTCAGTGTAGGGAAACCAATCCCCAAACCATCCCCCTCATTCCAGAGAATTAAAGCATGGTCTCTCAACACAAAGGGTCATAAAACCTTAACTCTATTCCAGCAATTCCAACTGCAACTTTAAAGGATTAATGAATTGGGATTTAGAAACTGTTGCCTAAGGAACAATCAATGAAATTATTGGACATTGACAATGAGAAGAAATGGTAACATTAATCGTTTGTAATTTCTAATAATATATATATATTGTGTATTGTTTTTCTAAGTGAACTAACAAAGTCAGCCTAGTCATGTTTGGTATCAAAATGTCCACCATGATATTTTGTAAACTTTGCAAACGTTGTATAGAACATATTCCTAGTAAATAAGCTTACATTGAAACCAAACGACATGGTAAGGTAAACTGATATTTCACTGATAGGTGAGATAATCAACACCTCTGGCTACTGGCCTGTGGCCAATCAGGTGACCTCAGCCACCTTTTAGACACCCCTTCTCAAACTATCTTAAATAGAGTTCTCATCCAGGAAACTTTGCTTTTAAGATCCGCACGTAACCTGGGAAGGCCGCCCTACGTTACACGGGTCGATAAAATTGCACCCAACCCTGTTCCTTGACCACGTGTCTGCAAGCAACTCTTTCAAACAGAGGATTTTAGGCCTTTTTCCTCCCCACAAGGCCGGAAAACTCCTTGCACACTTTCAAACTAAACCACTTCAGAGCAAAGGAACGTTTATTCAAACCACGTTCGGGACTTCACAACTTCCACAGTTTTCCGAAACGATTCAGAGCTTTTAATCAAATCTACTGAGTCAGAGGACCCGCTGGATCACCCAAACTGAACCAGCGCACCTTTGTCCTCCTTCCCAGAAGAGGACAATTAACACGTCAAAGATGACCCAAAACCCACGTTTCTTTTCCATGTTTATTCAAACAAGGAAATCACTTTCAGAACTTTACCACTAAAACCACACACCGCTTCTCGATCCAGCCGCAACCGGCGGGCCAAGAATCAAAATTCACTCCTTTGCTGCGCAAAGCCACCTATCGTCTCAAAGTAACATAAAGCGCACTTTTTCCATTGAGCGTTTGATGCTAAAGCTTAGGCAATTTCTGCTGTGTTGTGCTTATCATAATTTGTCAATATTTTAACTGTTATACTGTGTATGTTTAGATACTAACCACTTTAGTTTATTAATGTCATCATTTAGTCATTCTTTGTAGTACTGTATTTTTCATGTGTTTTAGACTAGTAAATAAATAGAATTGCTTTGCAATCAATCCCAGCTGTGTCATATCTTCGTTTTCATACAATCATTTATTCTCGTAACATAGAACGTCACTACTTCAGAATTGAGACTAAAACTTCAACTACTTATTAAATGAATTGCCAAAAAAGACCTGGTTTTCCATCGAGCCATGCAATAAGCTAAAATCTTTGGGTGGTGTCCCCTTAATTATTTGATATCGAATTGATCAATTATAATATTCATTTATGAATTAATTGATAATCTACAAAATAGATAAAGAGTAATTCACACACAAGAAGTAGTAAACCAGTAACCCTACATCAGCTAAGCCTTGGTAAAGAGTTGAAACTAGTCCATGTGTTTGTTAGAGCAGCACTCACAGTGTACAGCCTGTCCGATGATCCCAGCCAGCAGCAAGGCACAGAGCAGAGACAAACACAGCACTACAGCGCGCCCTCCTCCTCTTCTTCTGCTCCTCACTGAAGCACAGGGGTTCACTGGGTTAGCACACTGCTACTGGGGGCTGGTACGTCGTTAAAGTGCCATACAAATAAAGCTATTATTATTCATATGCGAGTGTGTCTGTGTGTGTGCTGGTATGCATGTTAAAGGGGCACCTCGCGTTCCCAGTTCCTCCATAATCAAATACTTGGCAGACTGTGTGTTGTCCTCCACATCCATGGTGTCCATCCTGGTGTCGCAGTGGGGTTCAGCTCCTGGTGTCGCAGTGGGGTTCAGTTCCTGGTGTGAAGGCTCAGTCTCAGTCTGGTGCCCCCTGGTAGAAACCTTAGCCAATAGGAGAATACAACTGCTGTTAACCCAAACCCCTGGTAGAAACCTTAGCTGTTAGGGTCATAGGACAATGGAACTACTGCTACCAGCAGCTGCACTGGCCATACAGGGAGAAAGAATTAGACAGGAAAGGAAGACAATCTAATATCTACCTCCTGGTCGGTACAATCTAACATCTACCTCCTGGTCGGTAAACAAAAAACAAGGACTTTTGTGGTCAATTCCTAATGGGGCCAAAAAAGAAATGCAGATCAGCATGGATGTAAGAGATGGAAAACACGCAGTCAGTGTGTCTTATAGGTCAGTGTCATCATAGCGCTGTTTCTATTGGCTGAAACAAATAAGGAACCAAAAATCTGATTGGCCAGACCATTCTGATCTATGGTAAACTAGGATCTGATTGGCCAGCTGATTCTGATCGAAACAACAGCAGGGTGGGATCTGATTGGCCAGGCCATTCTGATTTATAGTAAACTGGGATCTGATTGGCCATGCCGTTCTGATCGATGGTGAACTCATATCTGATTGGCTAGGGATTACCAGGGTTCACCATGCCACTGTGAAAAACCAAAAGTCAACATGTGTTTTGTTGAATAGACTGTGTGGTAAACCTCTGCAACTCTCCTGGTCTCAGTACACAGCCTATTTCACAGCTGTCTGTCTTCACTCAGAGCTCAGTAACAAATCATGTCCGCTGCTTGTGTGTTATCGCTAAGGCTCCTCTATAGAATGATCCAGCACTTTGACACAGCTCATGTCAGAAATCTCTTCTACAGTTTGGGACTGAAACACAAAATGCTGTTTCTAAGACTCTTCCTCTTCTAGTAGGTTAATGAAAGACGAAGGCTCAGGATTCAAACTGACACAGCAGCGCTGCTCTGAAGAATCTGCTGAGGTTGCCGTGTTAAATATTCCCTGTTTCCGTAGAGAGGGTTTGAACTGTAAACAGTGCAGCGAGAGCCATGTTGAGTTTCCTGCTAACCCACCGTGACTTCCTCTTATGAAGATTCACTTCCCATGGCAGCGTGACTTTGTTGCTAGGATACAGGCTATCACGGTGTCTCTCCATGACAACAGCTGATGTTGCAGAAGTGATTCAGCCGTGCTGACACAGCGTCCATGTGCAGTAAGAATGATGTGGTGATACTACAGCTCTAACCCACAATAACCTTAACCCTAACCTTAACCTTAGCATGTAGAGACCCACTCTCATGATTGTAAGGTAATCCAGCACACACACACACACACACACACACACACACACACACACACACACACACACACACACACACACACACACATACAATCA
>JAPMUY010007987.1:52500-60638 GCA_026901105.3 Galaxias olidus | reverse complement strand
ACAGATGATGCTGCAGCCGATAAGCAAGAGGAGGGAGCTGTCCAATGGAGCCAGATAATGGTGTGAGATAGCCTCCCACAAAGAACGGCCTGGCCAAGAGTGCGTGCGTGTGTGTGTGTGTGGTGTGTGTGTGTGCACGTTTGTTTTTGCTTGTGTGTGTGTTTGTATTTGCGTGCTTGTGTGTATTGTGTGTGTGTGTTTGTAAGCGTCTGTGTGTGTGCATGTTTTTATTTGTGTGCTTGTGTGTGTGTGTGTGTGTGTATACACTGGGGGGTAATCCGAATCAGCCGGGGAACCTGATCTGGCTCGCCCACCACGTGTTTAATTATTGAAGGTGCTTTGGCTGAAAACTGGATCACCTGAAGGATCTATTATGGCACTGCCACGAGCATGGCCCCGCTACCTGGCTGCTGCTCACCACAAAGAGAGGAGGGAGGAGGAGGAGGAGGAGGAGGAGGAGGGAGGGAGGGGGGTAGGAGGATAAACGTGGGAGAAGACCACTCGAGGTGAAAGGAGAAACCGCAGCGCTTTCTCCTCGGCCTGTTCACCTAGACCGTCAGGATGAATAATCCAAAGATGGTAACTCCGCGTGCGTTTACAAGGTGTTTACAACACCACAGATAAGAGCCTGCATCTTTTATCACACTGTGGTCGACTGTACCACGTGCACTAAAGAGCGCTCAGAGCATTACAGAGGTAATAGCTACCAGGCGTATTTAAGTGACCTCAACTCTAACCCTTGTTCTATTACTCAATCATGCTTATATTACAGTGCATGTGATGACCCAGTCATGTTCCTAAACGGTGGTGTATGTGTGTGTGTGTGTGTGTGTGTGTGTTTGCATGTGTGTGTATATGTATCTGAGTGAGTGAGTGAGTGAATGTGTGTGTGTGTGTGTGTGTGTGTGTGTGTGTGTATATGTGAGTGAACTTGTGCGTGTGTGTGTGTTTGTGAGTGAATTTGTGTACGTGTGTCTGTGTGTGTGTGAGTGTGTTTGTGGGTGTGTCTCTGTGTTTTCACATGTGTATGTATGTGTATCTGAGTGTGTGTGTGTGTGTGTTTGTCCCTGTGGGGTTGTAACCCACCAGAACATCCCAGCCTCCTTCCTCCTAATCCCACATGGTTCCCTGGCAGCTGCCATGGTTTCCTCCAGCTTAATTGGCAGAGGAAAAGAAAATTGCGGGCATTTGACCATCTGGTCCCACGCCTTTCACCCCCAAAATAGAGCCTTTTTCCTGCCCACTCCTGAGGCCCCCAATTTCATCAACAGCACCGGGGGAAAAAGACACCCGGAGATTAGCTCTCCTCCTCCACCTCCTCTCCTTACTTCTCTTTCACCACACCATACGGGAGCTTGCTGAGAAGCAGAAGTGCTGCCCGACCCCCCCCCCGAAAGCATCGATTTGTCTGTTTTGTAGCCGTGAAAGGCCTCCTCCCAGGCCAGCAGGCTCTCTGTGTGTGTGTGGACGCCCTCCCGCTGGCAGGGAATTACGTGCTTCAGCAGAGCATCGTGCTGCTGGGGCCGCTGGGGCCGCCATGTGCCGTCCAGGGCTGCCTGGCCTGTGTAGCTTCACAGAGGGAAGGAAGGGGAGGGAATGAGAGAGGGAGGGAGGGAGGGAGTGAAGGAGTGAGTAACTGAGTGAGTTAGGGAGTGAGTGAATGAGTGAATAAATTGGTGGGTGAATGAGTGAGGGATGGAGTGAGGGAGGGAGGGAAGAAGGGATTGATGGAGGGAGGGAGGGAGAGACAGACAGACAGACAGACAGACAGGGAGGGAAGGAAGGAAGGAAGGAGAGAGGGAGTGAGGGACGGAAAGAGAGAGAGCGAGAGAGAGGAGGGAGGGAAGGAGAGAGGGAGGGAGAGAGCGATGAAGGAGGGACACTGGGCCAACCCCAAAGGGAAACGGCCTCCTTTCCTCCACTCTCCTGCCAGCTCTCGGGGTGAAGCCAATGCCGTGCACAGGCACAGCGTTCCAAAGGTCGAACGGGCTCGTCTGCACAGCACGGTCATGTCGCTTTACTGCGCACGCCAAACTATGTTGGCCGTCGTTTTCCTCGGAGATCCCCACAGAGGAGAGAGGATTTATATGGGATGTTATGCTGGACAATGTCTCGCTGCTAAACGATTACGACAACTCAAAGAACAGTAACAGGTAATAAAAACAAAATAAAAAGTATAATAAAGGGATATGAAGCATCTTATCCCGTCAGGGTTTGGATGGGATCACCAGGCCCCCTTTAGCTCCTCTGTAAAACCCTGAGGCAGCGAATCAGACGCAGGGAGCCATTGTCAGTCTATTGAGCTTAATGAATATTCATGTCATCAGGCTGACTGTGGAGCCGAGCAATAACAGCTGAGGCTATGGTGGTCCACGGACGCCCATCCACTGATCCTGGTACAGCCTCTGGTTTTAGCTGAGGCTATGGTGGTCCACGGACGCCCATCCACTGATCCTGGTACAGCCTCTGGTTCTAGCTGAGGCTACGGTGGTCCACGGACGCCCATCCACTGATCCTGGTACAGCCTCTGGTTGTTGCTGTGGCTATGGTGGTCCACTGACGCCCATCCACTGATCCTGGGACAGCCTCTGGTTCTAGCTGAGGCTATGGTGGTCCACGGACGCCCATCCACTGATCCTGGGACAGCCTCTGGTTCTAGCTGAGGCTATGGTGGTCCACGGACGCCCATCCACTGATCCTGTTACAGCCTCTGCTTCTCTGTGGACGGCCAGCCGATGCAACACCATGAAAGAACTGGTCAAGTCAGACACATAAGGAGCTAAGCGTGGGTGAAGGTTCAGCAGCCTATAGTTCAAGTCTGGCTCACGTCTAGGATTGAAGAAGACTCCGATTGAGACGTCTATGGACAAAAACACAAGCAGTAACAGATGTAAACCTTGTGTGGTTTTGTAATACATTTTTTAGAAATGCTGCTTTTTACCTGGCTACAGCTCACGGTAACCCACTCAACAGAAGTGAGACGGTAAACCCGTTGTGTGTGGTCTGCCGAGCGACACCTCTCTTTGTTTTGCTGATAGGCATCTTATCGATGTCCTTTACGACGGGGCCTGCTGTTCAGTCCGTGGACGAGACACGGCCGAGCGCCTGGCGGCGTCGGCGGGACACGGCCGCACCTGGCCTCCGCTCGCACGACGAGCACGCGTCCCAGTTAAGAGGCGGCGTGCTGGGAACCATTAGGCCGACCGGTCCAGTCCAGTTCTGACGGCTACGGTAGAGAAACGCACAGGTGTGCTTCCTGGCATCGCCTAGCAATAAACCCCCCCCCCCGCCTCCGTGCCGCCCTCTCAGCTCCTCGCTGCCTCCACTTTTATGAGGCGCCGTATCTGTACCGTTCCCTCCGCCGCTGATAAACAGCCATAAAAAAACCACACGCCGGACAGCCTGGACGGAGCGTTTCACGCTGATACGGCGCGCCGTGGAGATGTGCACAGGCTGTGTACACAGGGCTAGTGCTTTACCATGGGCGGGTTTTCCGGCACGGAGTTCGTGTCTCCGCGGCGTGTAAAGAGAACGTGTCGCCGCGTCTGTCCGTCCACCCTCCAGCCGGGATTAGGGGCTTATAGGGAAGAGATGTCCCAGTAAAAGTGAGTGGCACTGGGATTTTGTGGAGGGTGGGCGGGGTGGGTGGGTGTTTAGGGTTTAGGGGCTGGTTCACGTCAGAACAGGGTCTCACAGGAGGGGTAAGCTGCTGGGGGATCTTCTTCAGCATGGTTCATCTTCAACAGGTTGCATGCTGGGATGAGCCGATGTACCTGTCTCAGCTTTTTGATTACGGAAATTTTTCCCTGCTACAGGACCTACAGTACCAGAGCACCAATCACCAATCACCTCGTTTTAGATTGAACATCCCCAAGGGACACTAATCACTAATCACTTATAAATATATAAATAAATAAAAAATAAAAACATATATTATAAATATAAATACTAAACAGTATTTAAAATGTAACATCTGCATTAAACCAAAGTCCCAAGGAAAGCCTACTGCGGTAAGGCTGAGCCTCCTGGTTCCCTGACGGGGATGGTACTGAACGCAGGCCACCATGCACAGACTGTAAAGTATTATTTTCCATTCCTCTTCCTCATCCTATTCCTTTTCCTATTTCTATTTCTAGGGTCTAGTTGTACTTTTAAGTGTAGTTCTAGTTCTAGTTCTAGGTATATTCAAGTTCTAGGTCTATGTCTTGGTCTAGTTTATAACTAGAACTAGAACTAGAACTAGACCTAGAACTGACCTAGACCTAGAACTAGACCTAGAACTAGAACTAGACCTACAGTATAACTATACCTTGGAACTAGTTGTAAATCTAGGTCTAGTTCTGTGTTATAGGTCTTCTAGGTCTAGTTCTAGTTCTCATTCTAGGTCTAGTTCTAGGTCTAGTTCTAGTTATAGGTCTAGCTATAGGTCTAGTTCTAGTTCCATTATAGTTCTAGTTCTAGTTCTAGATATAGGTCTGTTCTAGGTCTACTTCTAGGTCTAGGTCTAATATAGGTCTAGGTCTAGTTTATAGGTCAGTCTAGGTCTAGTTATAGGTCTTCTAGTTCAAGTTCTAGGTCTATTCTCTATCCCACCACATTCTGTTAATGGGGACGAGCCACTGCCTGGACAGCAGGAGGGGGGGCCAGACGACCCAGATGACCTCTGTGAGAAGCGCCTAGGCAGCTACTTCATCCGCCCACTACACCTTCCAGTATACTGTTCCACATACTGTTTGTTGGGTACATGTATTAGACACACCATAAGGGCATTTGGTTTTAGAATGGGTTGCCCCTGTACTGTCCTGTACTCTCGTTGAGCCATAGGGGTCCACCCCTCTGTATTTTTCCACTGTTGTCTTAAATGTGATCTTCTTTGATGTGCACCCCGCTGTGCTCCTCTTCATAGCAGTGCCAGATGGGTAACTGTTTAGCCCTCCTAACCGCTGCTGCTGTACGGCGACCTTTGAACCCTCCGAGTGCCAGTGATTACCAGCTCATTACAGAGACTTCCTAATGGATATCCTCTTGTCTCTGCTCTCTGATCCTCTACTGCTCCTCAGAGAGGGAGAGAGAGCGAGAGAGAAATTCGTGCAAAACCATACCTTATTACTTAATTATAGTACATTTCGCTGAATCATGATGCAGAAAGCTGTCTTCTTTCCTTCTCTCTGTATGTTAACTTAATGGGACCCTTCACTTGATGAGTATAATATAAAAATGTATTTAATATCTTTATAACAAACAAGCCAAATCTTCCCAAATGAACTCTGTACCTCCACACCTCTTTTAATCAAGGGATCCCTTGTTGTCATTGGTTTTAGTGAGGATCTCCTCTCGTCGTCGTAAACTCCACGGACACCGCTGTTCTCTTCCATTTCCTGGTTGCGGAGCCTTTAGTTTGAGGCGGTGTCGGAGGCCGCTGATCTTACGACGCGAGTGTTTTTGTGTCCGCTCCATCTTCTCCGGCCGTGCGAGAAACAACACCTCGGCCCCGCACTAGGTGTGCCTTGTGTTCCAGGAAACACCATCAAAGCGTGTTTTCCTTTTTCTCAGGCATCAAATGGCGCAGTAGGGATATTTATTGCTTTGTTTGGAGCTGGGGGCAGACGCTCCCATCATCATCAGAAGAAGAGGGGAGGAAGCCAGTGAGGCTCTGCACGATGGAGGACACGGTCAACAACAACACACACTCACACACACACACACACACACACACACACACTCACACTGACGCTCACACACACACACACACACACACTCACAGACACTCACAGACACTCACACTGATGCTCACACTCACTCACATACACTTTCACACTGACGCACACACACAAACACACACACACACACACACAGACACTCACAGACATACACACACATACACACTAACACTGACGCACACACACACATTCACTTCCTCGTGCATTCTACTGTCATTTCCAGAGTCAGGTCAACAATGAACCGTTTCAGCGAGAGCTCTTTGCTGACGACGGCCGCCAAACCACCGCGACTGAGTCTTTATTTCTTTGAAAGTACATCATTATCGCAAACATACACAACCTCTAACTCCAACTTTAACTTGAAATAATCTCGTTTGCACAATAATTCAACCCTTTTTGACCTATGGAAGAGGAATTTCCTAATATCACCCCATGGATTAAGCGTCTAATGCAACCTGTGAAGATTAATGTTTCCATATATTCAAAACATAGAAAGATAACTGCTTGATGCTTTGCTGTCATCAAGCCATAGCTCCATGGAGTTATCGATGCTGTAGATCTGGCTTAAATTGATTTCTGCGGAGAGACCATCAAGGACCCCCCCCCCCCCCCCAGATGGGTTGAACCACTATCTCTGGGCTATTAGCCCTCGTCTTGGACACGGGCATGGGTTAAACGATGCAGACAGAGGGGTATCATTGTGATACATTATAGAGTTAACGTATCGGCACCAAGTCATCAATGGATTCTCCCTGTGAGCCTTGTGACTGCCGTTATGCTCCAATCTTTTTTTCCCTCTCAGCCCTTCCCCTCCATTTTCTAATTTAATTACTCTGGTGGTTAAGTCTGTCTCTTAATTAACATTTTTCTTTTCTGGACTCCATCTATTTTTTTGCGGATGGGAGCTCCCGGGGCCCTGCCCCGATTGTTTCTTTTGGCCAACTCCAGTTCTATCTTTTTCTCTCTCCGTCTCTCTCTTATTCTCACTCTGTGTTTATCTCTCTTTCTCTTTTTTGCTCTCTCTTTCTGTTTCTCTTTCTCTCTCTTTCTCTCTCTCTTTCTCTCTCGCGCTCTCTCTCTCTCTCTCTCTCTCTCTCTCTCTCTCTCTCTCTCTCTACCCCCCTCTTTTGCTTTCCCTCTCAACCAGTCTCTCTCCCGCTTTCTCTCTCTCTCTGTCTCTCTCTCTCTCTCTCTCTCTCTGTCTCTCTGTCTCTCTCTCTCTCTGTCTCTCTCTCTCTCTCTCTGTCTCTCTCTCCCTCCCCCTCTCTCTCTCTCTCTCTCTGTCTCTCTCTCCCTCCCTCTCTCTATCTCTCTCTGTATCTCTCTCCCTTCCTCTCTCTTTCTCTCTCTCTCTCTCTCTGTCTCTCTCTCCCTCCCTCCCTCTCTCTATCTCTCTCTCACATTTCACGTCCCTGCCCTTCTTCTTTTATCTCTCTCTTCCTCTGTCCTCGTCTCTCGCTGCGTGTGGCTGGGATGTGTTTGTTGTTCTTCGATGCCAGTGACATGGGGTCTCTTCCCAGGGTGTGTCCCGGGCACGGGGTGATCAGCCGATGGCTCTCCAGGGAACTGGCCCTTCAGCAGCCCTGCCGGTCTCTCAGCCAATCCCAACCCCCGCCTGCACGCGCGCACAACAGCCGTCACACACACACACACACACACACACACACACAACGGACTAATGCGTTGTCAACCGCGCGTGTTTCATGAGTGTATCGGCGCGTACGCCTACACAAAGTGTGTGTTTATTCAGATATATCCTCCCTGACTCTGGTCTTAAACCTGTGGTCACGTGGCTGTCGCTTGTCCTCTCTGCTCAACCCTTTTCGAGCGAGAGAGAGAGAGAGAGAGAGAGCGAGAGGAAAAGCGAGAGGGAGGGAGAGAGAGAGAGAGGAATGAAGGGGAAGACAAAGAGAACACCCTACAGGTACGTCAGCACCTCCTCCTCCTCCTCCTCCTCCCCTAGCCGCCGATCCCAGTCAGAAGAAGTTCAGACAGGCGTCTGTGTTCATGGAGGCATCAATGAAGGCCCTGACTAGAACCACAGAACAAAAGCATGACGTGTACATATGAGTGAAAGGGAAATGGAGAGATAAACAGAGAGGGGAAAAGAGAGAGTGGTAGAGAGGGCGAGAGGAGGAGAGAGAATGGTAGAGGGTGAGGAGGAGGAGGAGGAGGAGGAGGAGGAGGAGGAGAGGCAGAGAAAGCTGCTTGCCAGGGGCTCTGATAGCAGTGCTCTAATTAATAGGTTGTACAAGCAGATGGAGGATGCGGATGTCGGAGCCGTGAAGCCAGCCCTCTACTTGACACACACACATACACACACACACACACACACACACACACACACACACACACACTCTCTCTCGCTCGCTCGCTCGCTCTCTCTCTCACTCTCTCTCTCACACACACACACACACA
>JAPMUY010007987.1:40000-47500 GCA_026901105.3 Galaxias olidus | reverse complement strand
GCAAGGGCAGAAGCCCCGAGGTACCACCAGGCTACAGCAGGACAGCAGGGCAGAGCGGGTATCACCAGGCTACAGCAGGACAGCAGGGCAGAGCGGGTATCACCCAGGCTACAGCAGGACAGCAGGGCAGAGCGGGCACCACCAGGGAGCACGTACTGCAGGACAGTATGATCGCCAGGCAGGGAGGACGTACAGCAGGGGCAGCATGGGAGCCAGGCAGGATGGACTCCTGGTTCTCTCTATTGGGGAACTACCCCCAACACAGAGTAATGACGACACCATAGTCTCACTTGCGCCTGCAGCGCTACAATCACAGACTATTTTGTCAGGGTTGTTAATGAATGATTTTTCCAATAAATAATATATTTAATGCTGTTTTTGTAGATATTTCATATTTGTCTTTTTCATAACCCATGACTGTAACCATGTGAGGTGTCACACATTCTTGAATCGTTTTTTTTTTAAGCCCAAACATCTCCTCACTCTTTGTTCTTTTCCCTCCTGGCTCTCAGGGAGTTGGTTCACTTCACCTGCGGCAGAAAGACTTGGATCAGTCAAATAAAAACAACCGGCGTGACATCCCTTCTCCACCACACAAAACACAGGAGATGAACATCAGGCTCTCAAAGAGAGAGCGTGTTGTTGTTCCTCCGTCTTTGAGCTATGCGTCTTCGTGACATGTGAACAATCCGTCCATCTGCGGGGACATCCTGCTCCTTGCCAGAAAAGGTAGAGTGTGCGTGTGTGTGTGTGTGTGTGTGTGTGTGTGTGTGTGTGTGTGTGTGTGTGTAGGTGACTGTCTTTCCTTTCCTAAATGAGGCACACTACAGGAGTCAGTGTGGACCAGTGTGTGTGTGTGTGTGTGTGTGTGTGTGTGTGTGTGTGTGTGAGTGTGTGTGTGTGTGTGTGTGTGTGTGTGTGTGTGTAGGTGACTGTCTTTCCTTTCCTAAATGAGGCACACTGGGAGTCAGTCTGGACCAGTGTGTGTGTGTGTGTGTGTGTGTGTGTGTGTGTGAGGGAAGCCAGAGTGAAATTAAAGATGGTGAGGCAGTTGTATACTTGACTTGTAGTGTAGGAGCTAGTTAAAGTTACGTACGAGGAATGTACAGTCAGACAGAAAAGCCATGCGAGGAGATACACTTAATTAAAAACATTTTAAAGGATTTTTGTTGATTGGTTTTAATGTTTTGAAACTAGTGATGGGAAGCAGCGAGCGCGGAATACCTTATCAAAGTATGAGGTGGGAAATCTAACAAGCAAATATGTGTGTTCATGTGCGTGTTTGTGTGTGTTTAGGTGTGTGCGTGTAGGTGTGTGTGTGTGTGTGTGTGTGTGTGTGTGAACCCATGCTTAGGCCAGTCTGCTGAGGGAGGTGAGGGGAAGTGCTGAGCACCGTGTGACCAGACCGCGGTTCCTTCCTTGCCAGCCTGAGAAACAGGAAGTCAGAGCTGCTTGTTCCTGCAGAACGGGACTAACAGGAAATGCAGAGGTCTTCATAAAAAAGAAAAGGGAGGAGGGCGACGCAAGGGAGTGGGAAGACGCAGGGAGTGAAAGGAGGGGTTATGAAAACGGTGAGAGAGAGAAAGGGAGAACGCCGATGGATAGCAGAAAGGAGGGAGAGAGAGAGAGGGGGGTGATAAAGGTGAGAAGAGGAGGGAAAAGGGAGGGGGAGGAAGGAAGGTGACGTAATGGGTGTGTTGATTTTGTGTTCGGCGAGTACCTAACGTGTTCAAACCAGAAGAGAACCCGTCTCACTCACTGGCCCCGGTAGGAGACCCACACGGTTCACACAGAGGGTTTCAGAGGTGAGACAGGCGGGCTCCGTGTCTTGGCAGCTGAGCCCCAACGCCACACCCCCACTCTCCTCCTCCTCCTCCTCCTCCTCCTCCCCCAAACCCCATCCCGGCTCACCCGGCGTTGTCTTCTGTTTCCCCAACATGCCGTGGATTAGGAGGGAGGCTCCCAGCCCCGTTTCCCACCGCGATCCTCAACGCTGACGGAGCCGCGCCCCCAGCCCCCTCTTCGTGTCGTCGTCGCCGCGGAGACGCGGTGTTTTGCCCGCCCGGGCGGCTCAGAGAGCCTCTGACGAGCTCCGTCACGGAGCTCTCCCGGGGTCCTGACCTGATTGTTTTTCCAGTGCTAGGGCTGGGTTGTTTTATCTGTGGTTTTATCTTTTCTTTTCTCTCTATTCTTCTTTTTCTCTCATGGTTTCTCTCTCTGTCTCTCTCTCGCTTTCTCTTTTTTCCTGTCTCTTTCTTTCTCTCTCTCTCTCTCTTTCTCTCTCTCTCTCTCTCTCTTTTCTCTCTTCTTTTTCTGTCATGGTTTCTCTCTCTGTCTCTTTCACTTTCTTTTTCTCTCTCTTTGTCCTTGTCTCTCTATCTCTCTCCATCTCTCTCTCTATCTCTCTCTACCCTAATCTTATCTTGCTCTATCTGCCTCACTGCGTTTCCTCCTCGCTGTCCATCCAGCTGAGTAAATGGATGACAAGGAGGATGGCTGGCTGCCGCACGGCCACAGACGTGGGGCTTGTGCAAAAGCCCAGAGATCGTGAAAATAATCACTGCTGCCTGTGCAAACAGTATTGCAGGTGCTCTGGCAGAACAGTGGCGATGACAGAGGAGGAGGAGGAGGAGGAGGAGGAGGAGGGAGAAGAGGAGGGGGATACATGGGGGGCCCCCACGCCACAACACAGGGGCCAGGGAACAGCAGGTTGCCTTGGGAACCCCTGCTCCCTCTCTTGTCTCTTTCACTTTCAACATCAAGACCACCCCCCCCCCCATTCCACTCTATCTCATTAATCTCTGCCTTCAATGGAAGGCCCCCATCCCCTCCTTTTACATGCTCTCTCACACACACACACACACACACACACACACACACACACACACACACACACACACACACACACACACACACACAGGGCCTATAAAGATAACCAGGCTATCGTTATTACTAAGGCTGCAAGCTGTGTCCTATGTCCGTGCAATGCTGGAATAATGGGATAAATTCAATAAAAGCACCATTCTGAAAGGGCGTTCCTCACTCAACACCCTTGACCATGAAACAACACGCTTTACGCCAGCTTTGCAATGCTATTGTGTCCAAAATCCTAACGTTGTATTTTTGGGAGAAATTTTCAACCCGCCCCCCGCCCCCCACACCCCTCTTTTCTTTCTTGAGAGTGAAGGAAGGACCTGACCAACCAACAAGAAGGTGCTCTCCTCCTCCCCTCGTCCTCCAAGCTAAAGGTATTTTCCCCCTCAAACCCCCCCCCCCCCCCTCCCCCCCCTCTTCCCTTTCCCAGAGCTTGCTCTGATGCAGACACACTGCGGACTACCTCGGCTCATTCCTGTTGGGGGTGGGTCAGAGAAGCGACGTTGGTTTACTGTTGAAACGAGGAGGGGGTGAAACAGATTGGCCAGTGCCTTGTACATCCTGGCTCATCACCAAGTGGAAATGACTGCCTCGGGCTACAGAGCCAGACATGGTTCACATAGTAGAAATCACTGTTCAATAATGAATAGGAACCTGTTGTTGTTTAACACCAAGGGTGTAAATCAGAGTGTCACGTTTGGACCCGGACTCCGCTGAGCTTGACAGAAACAGCTCAGTTTTTATGTACCGTGCAGTGCAAACGAGACATATTGTAACCTAATATAATCAATTGACTTGGCACGGTTACTAGCAACATGTTTTCTTTGTTTCATTTTTAGCTGTGGCCAGGTTTTCATGTTTTATTTAAACACGTTTATGAGACTGCAAAGGCACAACTAGGTGGTACTAACATTAAAACATTCACTTAGTGGTGATTTGTTCACCGTGTGAAAAACACATGGCCTTTATCATACGGTATTTGCCAAGAGTGAAAACACTCAAGACCAACACAATTTGGGAATTTCACACAGATTGATTTTGTTCAGCCTGGCTAATCTTCAAATCCGTGTATTTAGTCGAACCCATAAGCTATATTTACTTTCAGAGACATCAAATTCAATCATTGTTTACAAAGAGTCTGAAAAAAGCACTGAATTTCTCCTCAGCACACTTTCTCAATGCAAAGTCATTTGGTGGTTTAAATAAAGAAAAAGCCAAGCTTGCAGGCACGAGGACAGATTCCCTTCATTGTCAGTGTGTGTTCCGTGCCAGCCGGGGACGTAGCTGGCTACCTGCAGACAGGGCCTGCATGGTGGGATGCCTCTGTTAGGGTTAGTTTAGAGTACAGCGCTCGCCTCAAACACGGACACACACACTGACAATGAAGGGAATCTGTCCTCATTGGCAGACTGAAGAAAGTGCAAGCTTGGCTTTTCTGCTTTATTTAAACCACCAGAATTGACTTTGCGTTGAGAAGTGGTAGTGCGCTGAGAGGGAGGAAATGCAGTGCTTTTTCAGACTCTTTTGTAAACAATGATTGAGTTTGATGTCTCTGAAGTAAATATAGCTTATGGGTTCGACTAAATACACGGATTCCGAGGGTTCCGAGTGTTAGCCAGGCACAGACAAAATCAATCTGATATTATGAAATTCCCAAATTTGTGTTGGTCTTGAATTGTTTTCACTCTTGGCAAAATATACCGTATGATAAAGGCCAGATGTGTTTTCACACTGTTGTTTTCACAATCACCACTAAGGGGCAGTAGTGTTTTAATGTTAAGAACACCACTTACACCTAGTTGTTGCCTTTGCAGTCTCATAAAGCGTGTTTAAATCAAAATAAAACATGAAAACACAGTAAATCACAGCTAAAATTAAACAAAAACATGTTGTAATTGTACCAAGTCAATTGATATATTAGGTTACAATATGTCTCGTTTGCCTGCACGGTACATAAAAAAACGAGCGTTTCTGTCAAGATCAGCGGAGTCCGGGTCCAAACGTGACACTCTGATTTACACCCCTGGTGTTAAACAACAACAGGTTCCTATTCATTATTGAACAGTGATTTACTATGTGAACCATGTCTGGCTCTGTAGCCCGAGGTGCAGTCATTTCACTTGGTGATGAGCCAGGATGTGCGAAGGCACTGCCAATCTGTTTCACCCTCCTCGTTTCCCAATAGTAAACCAACGTCGGCCGACCCGTACCCCCCAACAGGAATGAGCCGAGTGTAGTCCGCAGTGTGTCTGCATCAGAGCAAGCTCTGGGAAAGGGAAGAGGGGGGAGGGGGGGGGGGGGGGTTTGAGGGGGAAAATACCTTTAGCTTGGAGGACGAGGGGAGGAGGAGAGCACCTTCTTGTTGGTTGGTCAGGTCCTTCCTTCACTCTCAAGAAAGAAAAGAGGGGTGTGGGGGGCGGGGGGGCGGGTTGAAAAAATTTCTCCCAAAAATACAACGTTAGGATTTTGGACACAATAGCATTGCAAAGCTGGCGTAAAGCGTGTTGTTTCATGGTCAAGGGTGTTGAGTGAGGAACGCCCTTTCAGAATGGTGCTTTTATTGAATTTATCCCATTATTCCAGCATTGCACGGACATAGGACACAGCTTGCAGCCTTAGTAATAACGATAGCCTGGTTATCTTTATAGGCCCTGTGTGTGTGTGTGTGTGTGTGTGTGTGTGTGTGTGTGTGTGTGTGTGTGTGTGTGTGTGTGTGTGGGTGTGAGAGAGCATGTAAAAGGAGGGGATGGGGGGCCTTCCATTGAAGGCAGATTAATAGGATAGAGTGGAATGGGGGGGGGGGTGGTCTTGATGTTGAAAGTGAAAGAGACAAGAGAGGGAGCAGGGGGGTTCCCAAGGCAACCTGCTGTTCCCTGGCCCCTGTGTTGTGGCGTGGGGGCCCCCCATGTCTCCCCTCCTCTTCCTCCTCCTCCTCCTCCTCCTCCTCCTCCTCCTCTGTCATCGCCACTGTTCTGCCAGAGCACCTGCACACTGTTTGCACAGGCAGCAGTGATTATTTTCACGATCTCTGGGCTTTTGGCACAAGCCCCACGCTCTCAGGGCCGTGCGGCAGCCAGCCATCCCCTCCTTGTCATCCATTTACTCAGCTGGATGGACAGCGAGGAGGAAACGCAGTGAGGCAGATAGAGCAAGATAAGATTAGGGTAGAGAGAGATAGAGAGAGAGATGGAGAGAGAGAGAGAGACAAGGACAAAGAGAGAGAAAAAGAAAGTGAAAGAGACAGAGAGAGAAACCATGACAGAAAAAGAAGAGAGAAAAGAGAGAGAGAGAGAGAGAGAAAGAGAGAGAGAGAGAGAAAGAAAGAGACAGGAAAAAGAGAAAGCGAGAGAGAGACAGAGAGAGAAACCATGAGAGAAAAAGAAGAATAGAGAGAAAAGAAAAGATAAAACCACAGATAAAACAACCCAGCCCTAGCACTGGAAAAACAATCAGGTCAGGACCCCGGGAGAGCTCCGTGACGGAGCTCGTCAGAGGCTCTCTGGCGTCGCCCGCGGCAAAACACCGTCTCCCGCGGCGACGACGACACGAAGAGGGGGGCTGGGGGGGCGCGGCTCCGTCAGCGTTGAGGATCGCGGTGGGAAACGGGGCTGGGAGCCTCCTAATCCACGGCATGTTGGGAAACAGAAGACAACGCCGGGTGAGCCGGGATGGGGTTTGGGGGAGGAGGAGGAGGAGGAGGAGGAGGAGGAGGGGGGTGTGGCGCGGGGCTCAGCCGTTAAGACACGGAGCCCGCCTGTCTCACCTCTGAAACCCTCTGTGTGAACCGTGTGGGTCTCCTACCGGGGCCAGTGAGTGAGACGGGTTCTCTTCTGTTTGAACACGTTAGGTACTCGCCGAACACAAAATCAACACACCCATTACGTCACCTTCCTTCCTCCCCCTCCCTTTTCCCCTCCTCTTCTCACCTTTATCACCCCCCCTCTCTCTCAATCCTCCCTCCTTTCTGCTATCCATCGGCGTTCTCCCTCTTCTCTCTCACCGTTTTCATAACCCCTCCTTTCACTCCCCTGCGTCTTCCCACTCCCTTGCGTCGCCCTCCTCCCCCCTTTTCTTTTTTTATGAAGACCTCTGCATTTCCTGTTAGTCCCCGTTCTGCAGGAACAAGCAGCTCTGACTTCCTGGTTCTCAGGCTGGCAAGGAAGGAACCGCGGTCTGGTCACACGGTGCTCAGCACTTCCCCTCACCTCCCTCAGCAGACTGGCCTAAGCATGGGTTCACACACACACACACACACACACACACACACACACCTACACGCACACACCTAAACACACACAAACACGCACATGAACACACATATTTGCTTGTTAGATTTCCCACCTCATACTTTGATAAGGTATTCCGCGCTCGCTGCTTCCCATCACTAGTTTCAAAACATTAAAACCAATCAACAAAATCCTTTAAAATGTTTTTAATTAAGTGTATCTCCTCGCATGGCTTTTCTGTCTGACTGTACATTCCTCGTACGTAACTTTAACTAGCTCCTACACTACAAGTCAAGTATACAACTGCCTCACCATCTTTAATTTCACTCTGGCTTCCCTCACACACACACACACACACACACACACACACACACACACACACACACACTGGTCCAGACTG
>JAPMUY010007987.1:5000-32500 GCA_026901105.3 Galaxias olidus | reverse complement strand
AAGAGAAACAGAAAGAGAGAGCAAAAAAGAGAAAGAGAGATAAACACAGAGTGAGAATAAGAGAGAGACGGAGAGAGAAAAAGATAGAACTGGAGTTGGCCAAAAGAAACAATCGGGGCAGGGCCCCGGGAGCTCCCATCCGCAAAAAAATAGATGGAGTCCAGAAAAGAAAAATGTTAATTAAGAGACAGACTTAACCACCAGAGTAATTAAATTAGAAAATGGAGGGAAGGGCTGAGAGGAAAAAAAGATTGGAGCATAACGGCAGTCACAAGGCTCACAGGGAGAATCCATTGATGACTTGGTGCCGATACGTTAACTCTATAATGTATCACAATGATACCCCTCTGTCTGCATCGTTTAACCCATGCCCGTGTCCAAGACGAGGGCTAATAGCCCAGAGATAGTGGTTCAACCCATCTGGGGGGGGGTGGGGGGGGGGGTCCTTGATGGTCTCTCCGCAGAAATCAATTTAAGCCAGATCTACAGCATCGATAACTCCATGGAGCTATGGCTTGATGACAGCAAAGCATCAAGCAGTTATCTTTCTATGTTTTGAATATATGGAAACATTAATCTTCACAGGTTGCATTAGACGCTTAATCCATGGGGTGATATTAGGAAATTCCTCTTCCATAGGTCAAAAAGGGTTGAATTATTGTGCAAACGAGATTATTTCAAGTTAAAGTTGGAGTTAGAGGTTGTGTATGTTTGCGATAATGATGTACTTTCAAAGAAATAAAGACTCAGTCGCGGTGGTTTGCGGCCGTCGTCAGCAAAGAGCTCTCGCTGAAACGGTTCATTGTTGACCTGACTCTGGAAATGACAGTAGAATGCACGAGGAAGTGAATGTGTGTGTGTGCGTCAGTGTTAGTGTGTATGTGTGTGTATGTCTGTGAGTGTCTGTGTGTGTGTGTGTGTGTTTGTGTGTGTGCGTCAGTGTGAAAGTGTATGTGAGTGAGTGTGAGCATCAGTGTGAGTGTCTGTGAGTGTCTGTGAGTGTGTGTGTGTGTGTGTGTGTGAGCGTCAGTGTGAGTGTGTGTGTGTGTGTGTGTGTGTGTGTGTGTGTGAGTGTGTGTTGTTGTTGACCGTGTCCTCCATCGTGCAGAGCCTCACTGGCTTCCTCCCCTCTTCTTCTGATGATGATGGGAGCGTCTGCCCCCAGCTCCAAACAAAGCAATAAATATCCCTACTGCGCCGTTTGATGCCTGAGAAAAAGGAAAAGGCTTTGATGGTGTTTCCTGGAACACAAGGCACACCTAGTGCGGGGCCGAGGTGTTGTTTCCTCGCACGGCCGGAGAAGATGGAGCGGACACAAAAACACTCGCGTCGTAAAGATCAGCGGCCTCCGACACCGCCTCAAACTAAAAGGCTCCGCAACCAGGAAATGGGAAAGGAGAACAACGGTGTCCGTGGAGTTTACGACGACGAGAGGAGATCCTCACTAAAACCAATGACAACAAAGGGATCCCTTGATTAAAAGAGGTGTGGAGGTACAGAGTTCATTTGGGAAGATTTGGCTTGTTTGTTATAAAGATATTAAATACATTTTTATATTATACTCATCAAGTGAAGGGTCCCATTAAGTTAACATACAGAGAGAAGGAAAGAAGACAGCTTTCTGCATCATGATTCAGGGAAATGTACTATAATTAAGTAATAAGGTATGGTTTTGCACGAATTTCTCTCTCGCTCTCTCTCCCTCTCTGAGGAGCAGTAGAGGATCAGAGAGCACAGACAAGGGGATATCCATCAGGAAGTCTCTGTAATGAGCTGGTAATCACTGGCACTTGGGAGGGTTCAAAGGTCGCCGTACAGCAGCAGCGGTTAGGAGGGCTAAACAGTTACCCATCTGGCACTGCTAGCAGAAGAGGGCACAGCGGGGTGCACATCAAAGAAGATCACATTTAAGACAACAGTGGAAAAATACAGAGGGGTGGACCCCTATGGCTCAACGAGTACAGGACAGTACAGGGCAACCCATTCTAAAACCAAATGCCCTTATGGTGTGTCTAATACATGTACCCAACCAAACGGTATGTGGAACAGTATACTGGAAGGTGTAGTGGGCGGATGAAGTAGCTGCCTAGGCGCTTCTCACAGAGAGGTCATCTGGGGTCGTCTGGCCCCCCCTCCTGCTGTCCAGGCAGTGGCTCGTCCCCATTAACAGAATGTGGTGGGATAGAGAATAGACCTAGAACTTGAACTAGAAGACCTATAACTAGACCTAGACTGACCTATAACTAGACCTAGACCTATAACTAGACCTAGACCTAGAAGTAGACCTAGAACTAGACCTATATCTAGAACTAGAACTAGACCTATAAGTAGACCTAGAACTAGACCTATAGCTAGACCTATAACTAGAACTAGACCTAGAACTAGACCTAGAATGAGAACTAGAACTAGACCTAGAAGACCTATAACTAGACCTAGAACTAGACCTAGATTTACAACTAGTTCAAGGTATAGTTATACTGTAGGTCTAGTTCTAGTTCTAGGTCTAGTTCTAGGTCTAGGTCCAGTTCTAGGTCTAGTTCTAGTTCTAGTTCTAGTTATAGAACTAGACCAAGACATAGACCTAGAACTTGAATATACCTAGAACTAGAACTAGAACTACACTTAAAAGTACAACTAGACCTAGAAATAGAAATAGGAAAAGGAATAGGATGAGGAAGAGGAATGGAAAATAATACTTTACAGTCTGTGCATGGTGGCCTAGTAGTTTCAGTACCATCCCCGTCAGGGAACCAGGAGGCTCAGCTAAACACTGCAGTAGGCTTTCCTTGGGACTTTGGTTTAATGCAGATGTTACATTTTAAATACTGTTTAGTATTTATATTTATACGTTTATTTTATTTATTTATTTATTTATTTATATTTATAAGTGATTACTGATTAGTGTCCACTCGGGGATGTTCAATCTAAAACGAGGTGATTGGTGATTGGTGCTCTGGTACTGTAGGTCCTGTAGCAGGGAAAAATTTCCATCAATCAAAAGCTGAGACGGGTACATCGGCTCATCCCAGCATGCAACCTGTTGAAGATGAACCATGCTGAAGAAGATCCCCCAGCAGCTTACCCCTCCTGTGAGACCCTGTTCTGACGTGAACCAGCCCCTAAACCTAAACACCCCACCCACCCCCGCCCACCCTCCACAAAATCCCAGTGCCACTCACTTTTACTGGGACATCTCTTCCCTATAAGCCCCTAATCCCGGCTGGAGGGTGGACGGACAGACGCGGCGACACGTTCTCTTTACACGCCGCGGAGACACGAATCCATTAGCAGAGAAACCCGCCCATGGTAAACACTAGCCCTGTGTACACAGCCTGTCCCGCATCTCCACGGCGCGCCGTATCAGTGGGAAACGCTCCGTCCAGGCAATAAGCGTGTGGTTTTTTTTTATGGCTGTTTATCAGCGGCGGAGGGAACGGTACAGATACGGCGCCTCATAAAAGTGGAGGCAGCGAGGAGCTGAGAGTGCGGCACGGAGGCGGGGGGGGGGGTTTATTGCTAGGCGATGCCAGGAAGCACACCTGTGCGTTTCTCTACCGTAGCCGTCAGAACTGGACTGGACCGGTCGGCCTAATGGTTCCCAGCACGCCGCCTCTTAACTGGGACGCGTGCTCGTCGTGCGAGCGGAGGCCAGGTGTGGCGTCGTGTCCCGCCGACGCCGCCAGCGCTCGGCCGTGTCTCGTCCACGGACTGAACAGCAGGCCCCGTCGTAAAAGAGACATCGATAAGATGCCTATCAGCAAAACAAAGAGAGGTGTCGCTCGGCAGACCACACACAACGGGTTTACCGTCTCACTTCTGTTGAGTGGGTTACCGTGAGCTGTAGCCAGGTAAAAAGCAGCATTTCTAAAAAATGTATTACAAAACCACACACGGTTTACATCTGTTACTGCTTGTGTTTTTGTCCATAGACGTCTCAATCGGAGTCTTCTTCAATCCTAGACGTGAGCCAGACTTGAACTATAGGCTGTTGAACCTTCACCCACGCTTAGCTCCTTATGTGTCTGACTTGACCAGTTCTTTCATGGTGTTGCATCGGCTGGCCGTCCACAGAGAAGCAGAGGCTGTACCAGGATCAGTGGATGGGCGTCCGTGGACCACCATAGCCTCAGCTAGAACCAGAGGCTGTCCCAGGATCAGTGGATGGGCGTCCGTGGACCACCATAGCCTCAGCTAGAACCAGAGGCTGTACCAGGATCAGTGGATGGGCGTCCGTGGACCAACATAGCCTCAGCTATAACCAGAGGCTGTACCAGGATCAGTGGATGGGCGTCCGTGGACCACCATAGCCTCAGCTAAAACCAGAGGCTGTACCAGGATCAGTGGATGGGCGTCCGTGGACCACCATAGCCTCAGCTAAAACCAGAGGCTGTACCAGGATCAGTGGATGGGCGTCCGTGGACCACCATAGCCTCAGCTGTTATCTCGGCTCCACAGTCAGCCTGATGACATGAATATTCATTAAGCTCAATAGACTGACAATGGCTCCCTGCGTCTGATTCGCTGCCTCAGGGTTTTACAGAGGAGCTAAAGGGGGGCCTGGTGATCCCATCCAAACCCTGACGGGATAAGATGCTTCATATCCCTTTATTATACTTTTTATTTTGTTTTTATTACCTGTTACTGTTCTTTGAGTTGTCGTAATCGTTTAGCAGCGCCGACATTGTCCAGCATAACATCCCATATAAATCCTCTCTCCTCTGTGGGGATCTCCGAGGAAAACGACGGCCAACATAGTTTGGCGTGCGCAGTAAAGCGACATGACCGTGCTGTGCAGACGAGCCCGTTCGACCTTTGGAACGCTGTGCCTGTGCACGGCATTGGCTTCACCCCGAGAGCTGGCAGGAGAGTGGAGGAAAGGAGGCCGTTTCCCTTTGGGGTTGGCCCAGTGTCCCTCCTTCATCGCTCTCTCCCTCTCTCTCTCTCTTCCCTCCCTCCTCTCTCTCTCTCTCTCTCTCTTCCGTCCCTCACTCCCTCTCTCCTTCCTTCCTTCCTTCCCTCCCTGTCTGTCTGTCTGTCTGTCTCTCCCTCCCTCCCTCCATCAATCCCTTCTTCCCTCCCTCCCTCACTCCATCCCTCACTCATTCACCCACCAATTTATTCACTCATTCACTCACTCCCTAACTCACTCAGTTACTCACTCCTTCACTCCCTCCCTCCCTCCCTCTCTCATTCCCTCCCTTCCTTCCTCTGTGAAGCTACACAGGCCAGGCAGCCCTGGACGGCACATGGCGGCCCCAGCGGCCCCAGCAGCACGATGCTCTGCTGAAGCACGTAATTCCCTGCCAGCGGGAGGGCGTCCACACACACACAGAGAGCCTGCTGGCCTGGGAGGAGGCCTTTCACGGCTACAAAACAGACAAATCGATGCTTTCGGGGGGGGGGTCGGGCAGCACTTCTGCTTCTCAGCAAGCTCCCGTATGGTGTGGTGAAAGAGAAGTAAGGAGAGGAGGTGGAGGAGGAGAGCTAATCTCCGGGTGTCTTTTTCCCCCGGTGCTGTTGATGAAATTGGGGGCCTCAGGAGTGGGCAGGAAAAAGGCTCTATTTTGGGGGTGAAAGGCGTGGGACCAGATGGTCAAATGCCCGCAATTTTCTTTTCCTCTGCCAATTAAGCTGGAGGAAACCATGGCAGCTGCCAGGGAACCATGTGGGATTAGGAGGAAGGAGGCTGGGATGTTCTGGTGGGTTACAACCCACAGGGACAAACACACACACACACACACTCAGATACACATACATACACATGTGAAAACACAGAGACACACCCACAAACACACTCACACACACACAGACACACGTACACAAATTCACTCACAAACACACACACGCACAAGTTCACTCACATACACACACACACACACACACACACACACACACACACACATTCACTCACTCACTCACTCAGATACATATACACACACATGCAAACACACACACACACACACACACACACACACACATACACCACCGTTTAGGAACATGACTGGGTCATCACATGCACTGTAATATAAGCATGATTGAGTAATAGAACAAGGGTTAGAGTTGAGGTCACTTAAATACGCCTGGTAGCTATTACCTCTGTAATGCTCTGAGCGCTCTTTAGTGCACGTGGTACAGTCGACCACAGTGTGATAAAAGATGCAGGCTCTTATCTGTGGTGTTGTAAACACCTTGTAAACGCACGCGGAGTTACCATCTTTGGATTATTCATCCTGACGGTCTAGGCGAACAGGCCGAGGAGAAAGCGCTGCGGTTTCTCCTTTCACCTCGAGTGGTCTTCTCCACGTTTATCCTCCTACCCCCCTCCCTCCTCCTCCTCCTCCTCCTCCTCCTCCTCCTCTTTGTCTTTGTGGTGAAGCAGCAGCCAGGGAGCGGGGGCCATGCTCGTGGCAGTGCCATAATAGATCCTTCAGGTGATCCAGTTTTCAGCCAAAGCACCTTCAATAATTAAACACGTGGTGGGCGAGCCAGATCAGGTTCCCCGGCTGATTCGGATTACCCCCCAGTGTATACACACACACACACACACACAAGCACACAAATAAAAACATGCACACACACAGACGCTTACAAACACACACACACACACAACACACACACACACACACACAATACACACCAAACGCCATCCCCATACAAACACGCACACGCACACACACAACACACACACACACGCACACACACACAAACACACACACACACACACACACGCACTCTTGGCCAGGCCGTTCTTTGTGGGAGGCTATCTCACACCATTATCTGGCTCCATTGGACAGCTCCCTCCTCTTGCTTATCGGCTGCAGCATCATCTGTGGTTCTATAACAACGTAATCCTCCTGACTGACTGGCATGGCACAGTGGGTTTCTCCTATGCTTGCTGGGTAGACGTCCCACACTGCAGCTAGCCAGCCACCCGGCCGGCCGGCCAACGTTTCACACCATTGTTTAGTCGTGTTTGTCTCTAAGGGCTGGCTGGGGGCTGGGAGATGCTACTTCATCATCTCCTAACGTGTTCCTGGGGACTGGAACTCGCACGTTACGTAAATGTTTAAGCTAAAGGCGCAGAGCGTTTGAATAGATATGACAGGGCGGAGCCAAACGCACGCGTGAGCGGAAAGTCAACGGGCCATTTGTTTTATGGATTATGATTTTGATGTGTCCAGTATGAACCCCCCTGTGGCTGAAGGGCAGCCCTGTATGCACGTTGACTAGATACAATATTCACACAATGACATGATACAAGTGAGATGTAAGTTTACCAAAACAAATCACAAACATCACCAAAACACACAAAATGCACTATGTAAGATCAATTGCTTAAAATGTCTTCATAAATCTTTATTTTATTTATTTTCATAGAGTATATCATTGTTTTCCGGCATCTTCTGTGCCAAACCAACCTTTTTGGGGCAATGTGAATTTTATTTTATCAAATTATTTCCACATAAAAACATACAACTGGTGCGTTATACCACTGTTTTATAACAATGCTATTTAAAGCAATCCAACACAATAAAAACACCGCCAATGGACCTGCAGGTCCTCACCACTGGCCTGAGTCATGGCCGCCGTCCTTTCCCCGCTGATTCCGGCGTTGCCAACGGCGACCCAGGTTGGCGAGCCTCTCGGGCCTGCGCCGGGGCAGGCGATGACGTCACACACCAGGGCGGCCTCCTCTGCGGCCGCGACACTCGATCACACGCTGGCACCGGCCCGTCCACGCTGTTCACGGATGTCGGTACAAGTGTAATGTGACAGCTCGTTCCTTTCACATGACATCCATCCTGGAGCCGCATTTCCAAGCACACACACACACACACACACACACACACACACACACACACACACATACAATTCACACACACACACACACACACACACACACACACACACACACACACACACACACACACACACACACACACACACACACACGATAGGCTTAAGCTACTAGGTTACAATAGTCTTCTTTGGCCAGCTCACAGGAAACACAGCGATCCTTCTTGGATGCTTCCTGCTAATCGAGTTAAGTTGTATCGGGTGCACAGCGCTTGTGTCTCTGGAGCTGTATGGGTGGCCTTTGAGAAGGGAGAGGAGTCTGCACCACGTATCTCCAGGAGGCTTGGCCTCCTGTCCTTTCCTTCACCAGAGACCGCTTCAATAACATCTAAGCAACCCCATGATGAGATAACAGCGGCCTCGCGTCACGTATACATGCCCCAAATATCATCTCATCTTTCTCAGGGGGTGAGATTTGTGTGAGTTTTGTCCGATTGGAACATAACACGGCCTGGCTTAATCGGGAAGGGGAGGAGGGGATGTATATGTCCCAAATATCATCTCATATTTCTCGGGGGTGAGATTTGTGTGAGTTTTGTCCAATCGGGCGCACCACAGCCTGGCTTAACCCTGTACGGTGCACTGTGAAGGGAGCGGTGTGGGGCTTGATGCTCGCTGAGGCTCTGAGTGCTGGCTAGACACTGAGGTACTGTATAAAAGGGGAGGGGAGGCAGGGGGGGTGGTTGTGTGGGGGGGGGGGGTGCTAAGGGCTTCCGCCACCTGCTCCATTTCACACATCACATTCTGTCACACCTTAGGGGACAAGGCTCATCTCGTCCACGACCCAATTACTCCGCCACACTTTTAAAAACCCGCGACCAAACGCTGCGCAGCGGGGGGGTGCAGGGGAGACCACGGAGAGCTGCCGGGCCGTTACCATGGCCACTGTCACTCAGTTTCCTACCGGCTCAAGAGGACAGGGAGAGGAAAGGCAGGCTCTTCTGATTGGTCGACGTCCTGTTTTAACCAATGAGGACCGTGCCAGCGCCCATAACAATTACACTGCCTGTTGTTATGCAATCTAACCAACAAATGGTGCATATTTGGGAGCACTGGCAGTTCTCACGTATAAAGTAACACAACAACCAATGTAGCAGTTGTTATGCAATGTAGTGATAAAATGAATTGGAATAAATTGGGACTTGTTCTGCCCAACAACAACATATCTTTATCTCGCTCCTCAGAAAACCAGATAAATCATTTCAATCAGCACCATGTGTTCCCTCATATGAGCTGTGAAAGTAGAAGCTCTGCCATTCAAAATGATTATTATATCAACCCAGACTTACATAAGCTGCCATGACCACTCTGTATTTAGTAAGAAGTACTTCCACACATCTCTAATCTATAATATCAATGTTTTTTTTCCTTGCAGCGTTGCTGAGAAATGTGACTGTAAATATCCTAAAACATCTAAGTCACTTAAAAAAACTAAACCTGAAAAAAAACACTCAAAAAGCAGGACTTATAAGGTATTCACTGTGCAGGACTTCATGGATGTTTTTTGGTAGTCTGAAAGACGGACACCCAAATGATCAACACATGAATCGCCTGGAAAAAGCCAGCCAGTCTTGTCTTCTTCAAAACACAGCGGGAAAGACATTAAAGGGAGACGGACAGAGAACAGAGAGACGGTCAGACAGAGTCTCGGAGGGACGAGAAGCAAAGACGAGGGTACAGCTCTACACACACCATGGCTGGCCACGCTTCACTGCAAAACGTGTTGTTATTGTCTTTGGACAGCACACATGCACTGTGTCATCTCTGTGCCAGGAACCTCTCTGAGGTGAAACGTCCAGTCAAGAATAAAAAACAGCAGGAATGCCTGCATTCTAGTCACATACTGGGAGAGAGAGAGACAGTGTATGTACCCCACATTGCTTGTGTAAACATAATGCCCAATTCTACCCTAACTATATATATTCATATATACATATATATAGTTATGGTATAATATATGTAATATAATAATATTATATAATATAATATATAATATATATTATCACATATTATTATATAATATATAGAATTATATAATATAATAAATCTATCTATATATCTATCTATCACACTGGTTTATATATATATATATATATATATATATATATATATACACACATACACATATATATATGTATGTGCACAGTGATATCTCACTCTACTATTGTATGTAAGAAAACATGAGTGTGCTGTGTTAGACTAAGCAGAGAAAAATGCAGGTGGCCAGTGCACCACCTTGATGAGGTAATGGCTTTCCCTAAATCCATGTTCTTGTTGGTCATAGTGACAGAATCGACAACAGGAACAGGAGCTGACTAACACCCTCATTTCCCTTACTCTCCGGAGTTTCCTCTGAGTCACAGCCTCTGGGCTGGGAGACAAGGAGTAGCACATACTGGTTCACACAAACACACATAAACACACTATCCCTCACACACAGTACCATACGAGCGAGATATTGCACACAAACAGAAACACACACACACTAAATACACAGGCGCATAATAAATCTTCCACACAGATCGCACATACTGTACATTCCCACAAATACACACGCACACACACGCACGCACGCACGCACGCACACACGCACACACACACACACAGCAGAAGTGGTCACTTAGGAATGTCAGCGGGCTCTCCTAGGTTCATCAGGGGAACACAGTTTGGGCATCAAAGCGAAGGGAAACTCAGCACTACTCAATCATCGTGGAGGGCCCCTGAGGGCAGCGCCACAAACAAACCCCTCCACGCCGCCGCCTCCACGCTGCCCAGATGCCAAGCAGCCCCCCCCCCCCCCCCAGCTAATGTGGAACGGAACCCAGGCCTGGCTCTTTAGCAAAAGGGGACGGAGAGATAGTGCACAAGGGGACCCGCTAATGGGGACCAGAGGCCGGGCGTTTAAAAGGCCTGTGATGTGGTCGTACGTGAAGCTGCCCAGAGAGGCCAGACATCGTTGACGGATCCTGGGGGGAGTCATTAGGGGATCGGCGCGCGGGCCCCTGAGAGAGCTCCAGCTTCTAATCATACAATAACAACCTTTTCTTTTTTTTTTTTTTCGGGGGGGGGGGGGGGGACTGGGACTTTTTTATCTCATCGTTAGGCTACTTCTCAACGTAAGAAAAACTCGGCGGCGTGTAATCTAAGCCGTGGGGTAAAAAACGAGCGTGTGGCGTGTGAAACCTCTGTGAGCGTGCGGCGCACCATCTGCAAGCCGTCCTCTCCACATGTCTGCAAACGGCGGTGCGGCGCTTTGAAAAGGAGGAGTATTAATGGGATACGTTTTATTAAGGGGGGGGGGGGGGTGGTTGTTTACTCAATTTAACCGAGTATTATTCAGGGTCTTATCTCTTGATTTATTAAAGACATTGTACGGAAGAGTGTGGGCGTAATGTATAGCTCACTGCAATTAACGCAGTGTCTGTCGGCCTGAGATTAATGCGCGGAGCAAAATTTTGAATGCAATCGTGCTTGACCATGTACGTGTAGGAATTGGCTGGTAATCTTATAATAAAAACAATGCTTCAATCCACAGAAGACCTCCGCTCTCGGTGCCCCAGGGGAGGGATGTAGGGAGAGAGGGAGCGGGCTCCGCAGGATACAGTCCTCGTTGCTGCCTGTCCCGTGTTTCAAGGTAGAGAGGTATTAGGGAAATAAAGTCACAGCGTGGCACATTACCATCGCTAATCGCAGGGAAAGCAAAACATACATCGAGATTCAACGCGCTGATTAGCGGCGAGTCTGAAAACACACGGAGGATGTGTGAATTGGCTCGTTCCTGAAAATTGCTTTGACGTTTCTCCATTCCTGAATGGTGAGTGGATCCAACACGGATCTTAAACTGATTAAATTGGCCCGGGACAGCAGGGAGTAAAAGGGGGCATTAGTTAAGAAAACACGGGCAGGGGCTGAGAGCGGGCGGGGGGGGGGGGGGGAGCTTATCGCTGCTCTGAGCGGGGGCCACGTTAATTCACTGTGATTTGGACGAGTCATGCGCGCTGAAATAATCAGCCGCTTGTTTATTTGTTCAGGCCCCGGCGCGAGTCTTTATCGGCCCCGGTCGGTCTCCCTCCGGGCTGCCCGGCCCGCCTGTCGTCCTCGAATCCCAGCCTGCCTTGAACCTCACACTGGAGGGAAAGCTCAAACGCCAATCTATAGAGGCGATGAAACCTGCGATGCAAAATAAGCAAAACAAAACGAAAAAAAACAAACAAAAAAACGGCCCCACCAACCATGTTTCTCTGCTAACTTTGGTTGCCATTCACCATCTGGTGAGGCGATGACTTTGGGACGTGGCAGAGTGAAAGTCAGGCAGGGTAAACGCGTCTGTCAGACGAGTGTTTTTAAGAGATGGAAACTGAAGGATAGACTGTGGTTTGTCACACCTCAGGGACTCCATCACCTGCCCTTGACATGACAGGCAAAATGGCAGCCTGATTGAAACGTACTCATTACCCAGCATCCCGTATGACAGTGTATAAACACGGTGAACGTTTTCCATCAACTGCTCTGCGGGTTGGCCACTCACAGCTGCTTATAATAAATGGACCACGGTGTGTGTGTGTGTGACTGTGTGACTGTGTGTGTGTGTGTGTGTGTGTGTGTGTGTGTGTGTGTGTGTGTGTGTGTGTGTGTGTGTGTGTGTGTGTGTGTGTGTGTGTGTGTGTGTGTGACTGTGTGACTGTGTGTGTGTGTGTGTGTGTGTGTGTGTGACTACGTGTGTGTGTGTGTGTGTGTGTGTGTGTGTGTGTGTGCTTGGAAATGCAGCTCCAGGATGGATGTCATATGAAAGGAACAAGCTGTCACATTACACTTGGCTGTGTAATGTGTGTGACTGTGTGACAACCCACCTCACATCGCGCTGGTCGTTTATGATAATGGGGGCAAATTGTCTCTCAATCCGTATAACCTCTAGTTAATATGGCGATGGCGCATGAGATGCCAGTACATCCAGACAAGTTGGTAAGCTGTCATGAAATCGGGCACGGAGGGCTTCGTTGATGTGCGGTTGTGCTGCCTGGTTACCTGGCAGCAGCAGCATGTGATCTGTCTGGAACAGAACAGAGCAGAGCAGGTGATTACATGGCTAGTCCGTGTAGGAGACATCGGTGTTCTGGACAATAACTGTTATCGGCATGTCCATTAAAGCAGCTGGACATCTGCAAATGCAAATGCAGCAGGCTCTGGAATAAGAAAATACTAACATGAGAACGTCACAATTCCTTACACTTACATACATTTATTTTCATTTCTGTTTTAAGCTATCCAAAAAGGAAAAAAATTGGTTCACATTCACCTTCTTTTTGCTTCGTTCCAGCCTCTCTCTCTCTCACTCTCACTCTCTCTCTCTCTCTCTCTCTCACATGTTACCAGCCTGTATGCGTGTATCACTCTGGCTCAGGCCTGACTTTGATTTCCATTGTGGTTCAGTCTGTCATTAGGAGCATTTGGGAACAATGGCTTGAAGGAGCCGGGCCACGACAAACGGCTCCCCTGTGAATCCTAACACAACGGGCTCACATCGCGGGAACCAAGCGCTGGTTCTCATTCAACAGTCACACTCAGACACCCCCCCCCCCGTCCTCCGCCTCCCACCCCCAATCATACTCGGACATTGTTGCGGCCTTGAATGCAGCTCCTCATACAATGGCTGAATGCTAAGTCACGACGCGTGGGAGGAAAGCGAGCAGCAAAGTGAAAAAGCAGGCCGTTTTCTTTTTTTTTCCTTTTGGCTTTTTTCGCTTTTCTTGACCTTCGCTGCCCCCGGTTTGAACCTGATGTATTAATAGGACGCCGTGCCACCCTGGAGCTGGACGCGTGCCGGGTGCTCTCGGGTAAACAAAAGGGGGGCAGAGCGCTGGCGCCCTCGCTGGGGTTAACGTGTCGAGGTTCACATCGATGGGGTGGGTGGGGGGGGTGGTGGGGGTGGTGGGGGGGGACGTCCAACTGGCACTGGATTGTTTACGTTTGTCGGGCCAAGCCGACTGCAGGGACCGTGATGACAGAGGGCTCTCGAACGCCCCGCTGCAACTCCTGTGTGTTTACGAGTTCACGACCTCCATTTTGGGGCGGAGTCGTTTCATGACCTTCGACCACAGGCCCCTTGAAATAAGTCACTACTCAACAGCGTTCCTCCCTCTTCGGCGCCTCGTCTCCTTTTTAAAACCCCACAGTTTTCCCCGACATGTAGCGGCAGGTTCAGCTCGCTCTGCTGGGTTTGGCCGTTTCTTTGCTTGGATTGGGTTTGGCTGGGTTTGGTTTCCCTGCTCGGGTATATAAACAACATATTGAGTGTGTGGTTTCATTTTGAGGTTTTCAATCAGGGATATTGAACGCAACCATGTGTGTGTACGTGGCAAATAGGCTTGCTCTTAAACAAAGCCAATGAGAAAAGCCGTCGAGGCAGACGTAGCACACTTCACACTGATCTTAATTACCACGTGATGAAGATGCTAGACGTTGATGTTGACGGCGACGAAGGAAAACCAGATGGCAGTTGTTTGGTGGTCATCTCTCAGCAGCACCAGGGTGGCCTCAGCTCCGAGCATGCAGGCCGAAGCCTCTCCTGTCTGGGCAACAGGGAGCTCTGAATGGGCCCCCCCTTGGAACTCAGGGAAAGGCCTGGAACAAATGGGCCACACACAGAGAACCACCCAGAGAAAGCATGTTTTGACACCCAAAATAAAATAAAACATGCATTTCGATTTGACAATCTTTGTCTATGCAAAAAACTATGGGTTCCCTGTAAACAGTGAACTATGAGACAGCTTCTGTAGAGTCACTGTTTCTATTAGTAATGTATTTTGTCTCTCCAGGTGCTGCAGACTCTGCGGCTGTTGTCCTAACGCCTGAACAGCTGACCGAATACAACCCCCCCCCCCCCCGCCCCCCCCGCCCCCCCCAGTGAGTGCAACAAAGCCATGCTGTTGTCAACCTTTCAGCACACCACAAACACACCGCTACATTAACGCTTAGCACTTAGCTTTCCACTCAATTACACTCAAGAACTCCGGAGTGGCCACTACTGTCAGCTAGCTAGCTCGGCTGATACTCTGGCTAAGGACAACACACACACACACACACACACACACACACACACACACACACACACACACACACAGACACACACACGCACACGCACACACACACACACACACGGGATGGGATATAGGATGGGATAGTTTTTGCATGCCATGGCCTTGGCTAGCATTTCAATCCTAACAGTAATTTTCCATGAACAGACTCAAAATGCTGCGTGCACACACACACACACACACACACACACACACACACACACACACACACACACACCTACCACACAGGGATTGTACTGCCACTTCCTAATCTTCGCCTTTCGGCATGCCTGCGAATGAGCAGATAATCAGAGTAACATCAGTCCAAACTGGAGAGTTGTTTTGACTAAGATGTCTGCCTTGAGCTCAGGTCACTCCACACAGCAGTAGCATATTTAGCGGCATTTTAGTAGTAACATACATATCAATATATACTCTCAGGCAGCTATAGCACGAAAGAGTGTGTGTGTACCTGAGGGACTACGCTAACAAATGCTGCTAACTATACTCCTGCTAGCTGCATCACAGCCATCTCCACCCCAGTCTACTTCAGGTCTGTTGTTCAGTATCTGTCAGGGGGAATCTGTAGATATCTGCTCCCTACCCATGGTTTCACTTGAGTGTTCAATCTTGGACCTTGGGGCAGGGAATTAATTCGGAGCAGCAGACCCTTGAAGCCAGCGTTCAATCTATTACCATGTTATTGCGATAAACATTTAAACATATAGTAAGCAGTCCTGACTGCACTGACTGCCAAAACGCTGTATTTTCAAAGAAAAACAACTCCACCAGGACCCTTTTCAAACTCAAACTACAAATGGTAGGGAACCACCCTAGCTGTGAAGGAAAACCCCCTGAGCAAGAACAGATGAAAGACAGAGGAATGATCTCTCCGTATACAGATGTTTACAATCAGCCATGTTGGACGCAGCTCTGAGTCGAACCGAGATCTTGATCGATCAATCGTCTTTCTCTGTCTGTCTGTCTGTCTGTCTGTCTGCCTGTCTGTCTGTCTGTCTGTCTGTCTGTCTGTCTGTCTACACAATTGTTCAAAATGAATCACTTCTGGGATTAGATAATGGCAGGTATGAACGCAGCATGGCATCAGTAAAGATTGAGTTACACGTTAGCGTCTGCGACACACGGACAGGGTTAACGGAGTCACTCTCAGCCATAACACAGTTGGCCATTATCATGTTCATCATTCAAACCGCTACTCACACGTGTTGATACCTTTTCTGACAAATGTTTCCAGTTAAACATCACGAGCGATAAGTACAACGGCTTCTAGATTCGGCTGGAGGCCTTTTTTCCCCCCGCGCTGCCAAGAATCGACTCTCACATGCAGAAATAAATGAGAACAATGTGTGTGTGTGTGTGTGTGTGTGTGTGTGTGTGTGTGTGTGTGTGTGTGTGTTTGAGGACGGGTTTGTAGGACCAGGGAAGAACACCCAAACTGCGGATCAACCTCGCCCCGAAGTGAACAAACACATGATGCCGCCTCAATCGCATTGTCTTGTGAACACGCACTCAAATTGTTACACACACACACACACACACATTCATAATTGTATCCCAACCCGCAGAGGAAATTACATGTCTCTATGAATTCACCAAACAAGCGTGTCACACAAATCGTCATGCCCAGGGGAAGGAAACATAGAAGGACCGACGAGAAAGGCATTGACATCACCTACTTTTTGTTTCTACCCAATATCCTGAATCATTCACAGGCCGTTTCTGGAAGACCGGGCTCGTTTACAGCGCTATGCCCTTATTGAAACCATGGCCTTATTGGACGCAGGCGGAGACAGCGGCAATAGAACCGACAACCAACACCAATCTCCCTCCCAGCTCAAACGGACACAGCTGTCCCGCTGGCAAGGCACAGCAACACACTCCCGTCGGCCCCGGTTACAGCCAAACCTTTGAAACAACGCCACTTCACTGCAAACCGGCATCTGTTTCGTATTCACCTTCCCTCTTGAAAGCACTGGAGCCCCCTGGTAAAGAGAGTAATCCGAGAAAGACGAGCGTGATGTAAAAAAGATTCCAGTCAGGGTAACCGGGGGGGGGGGGGGGGGGGGGGATTGTGTATTTCTGTAAACTAACTGTGTCTTTGCTCTGGTGCACGGTGACCTGAAGAAAGCCACCTGACTGAACGCTCACAGTTTGGCTGCTCCCTGTTCACACAGGAAAGGTCTTGAGAACGTACAAGGAACATGTCCTTTCTGCCACTCATTCCAGTCAACACCACAAAATCACATTTTCACCAACACTCAATTTCAACATGTACCCGTAATTAACACAGCGCTCTATTGAGGCCCAGTTGTGTTTTCGGCGGGAATATTTCTGTCGTCCAAAGCGTCTCTTCACACATCCACTCATGAAGTCAGCTCGCTGTGGTTTGATTACTTGTCTGGTGCTGGGAACTCAGAGCCATGAATGTCTCGTTGCTGAAAGCAGATACGCAGTTTGTTTTAAAGATTCTTTTTGGGAGGCCTTTTTTTCTATTTGACAGGACAGTGGGTAGACAGGAAAGGTGGGATAGAGAGAGTGAATGGGAGACATGCGGTGGAAGGCCGGCGCCGGAATCAACCCCAGGCCTCTTCGTCAAAGACTAGTCTATGTGGTGTGCACCTTAGCCCGATGAACCACCAGGGCACCGATACACACACAACCCACAGCCCCCCCCCCCCGCGCCGACAGAAATACTCGAGTCTTTACAAGAGACCACTATTGGGAACAGTTATGGAGTTTGCGCCATGAAAGTGTTCTATTTTAGTATCATCCTCCTCCAACCTTTATTTGACCAGGTAGTGTCATTGAGTATGATATATCTTTACCTTAAGACAGACCTGGCTCTGTGACCACTACGCTGATGGGGGCAGCACCGGGAAATGAAAGACAGGACTGAGGTCCAGTTGACGAGACCCTCCACTTGGGGAGGAGAGAGGAGAAGCAGCTTCACTTGAAAAGACGCAGTGTTGAACTGTATTCCATTTCGGCATCCTGTTTTCGAAAGAAACGAACAAACAAAACAAAGAAAACACAAAAAAGGTTGGGTTCCACCTGCCTCAAACAAGAGCCAATTAATCATGATCGATGCTGGACTCTAGCCTAGGCGTTACACACACAACCCACACCCCCCCCCCCCCCCCGCGCTTGCTATTTAACACGGCCTGACTTGCCTCAGCTCTTACCTCGCCAGCTTGCCTAGCGAACGAGGGGAGCTGACGCGTGCACCTCAGCATCGCGTTACGGCCGACCCCATGACCCCTCTCAGGTCAGGTGCGGATACCGCCCCCCCCCCCCCGTGTCACCGGGAGGGATCGATGTGAGGGTGTTACGGTCAAACCGCAAACCGGTAACCTACCGGCTGTTGTTGTTGTTTTTGGTGTGCATGAAAACACCTGCGGGGTGAATGAAGCACCACACCGTAAGTAATACAGAAACAAAACAATGTAAGCTTTCACAGAACACCCACCCCCCCCTTTCACAGAACCCCCCCCCCCCCCCCCTTTTCACAGAACACCCCCCCCCCCCCCCCTTTTCACAGAACACCCCCCCCCCCCCTTCACAGAACCCCCCCTTTCACAGAACCCCCCCCCCTTTCACAGAACACCCCCCCCCTTTCACAGAACCCCCCCCCCCCCTTCACAGAACCCCCCTTTCACAGAACACCCCCCCCCCCCCGTCACAGAACACCCCCCCCCCTTTTCACAGAACACCCCCCCCCCCCCTTTCACAGAACACCCCCCCCCCCTTCACAGAACACCCCCCCCCCTTTCACAGAACACGTCACCACGTGACTCTAGTCTAACAATAAGAGGGGGAGTCCAGCGGGGACCCCAGACCGCTGGGTAAAAGCTTTGGAAGGCTTTGTGAAGGCCGGCAGAGGACATACCTGGGGGCCAGACATGGCTGTGTTTCCCCCTCCCCACTCCAGACCACCTCTGGCTGCCGCTTTGAACCTTCCCACGTGTGACTCCTTTCTACCATGTCAAGTGTTTTTAAGGGTTTGGGAAAGCTGTATAGAAACTCAATCCATTATTGTCTACATGTGTCTGCACCATTGTGTCGCCCATGTCTGCCTGGTCCATTGTGCCGCACCTGAGATTCAGACTAATGGCTAAAACAGACTCACAAAAACCCCCAAAGGAGAACTTTCGGTTGGTTTACCTTGCACTCTGACCAGTGTACAGACTTGAGAACAAAATAAAATAAAATAAACAATACACAAGCTTGTCTTGTAGAGGAGGTACAACTCAATAAAAAAAGGTGTTTAAGAGAAAGTCAAAACAATGATTGTACTAGCCACCCTGTTTCACACGCTTTCATGTAACTAAACCAGGGCCATTAGTTTAGGCCTGGTATTGCTGCATGACAATGCAGAGGTTATGTTCCATACATTGCGTCTACCTAGCACTTCTACTTGATATACCATGTAATTGGTTGCACTCAGAAATTGTTTGTAGTTGGTTTGTGAAGGTTTTGTTTATTATCCTGATGTTTAATATAGCACTTGCTTAGCTCTTATCTAGATGATTAGGTCAGGGATGCACTTATTTTCTCTACCTGACTTGTAGTTTTTACCATTATCTTTTTGTAGGCACAATTTTTTGTAAGTCACTTTGGATGTAATGTAATGTAATGTAATACAAAACCAAAAGTGAGGAAAAGGAAAGATAGTAGAGCATAGAGGAGGCGCTTTGCTAAAACAGACCGTTTTTCACACCTTGTCTCCTTCCAGCCACTCCCCCCTCGTTCCAGGTGCTTGCCAACAGTATGTTTCCACTTTCTGAAATGAGGAGAGATGAGTTTCGGCTGCAGCAAGCTGTATTTATGATTAAAATATTGGAAAAATAAACGGCCCACTTTTACCTGTCATCACCATCAACAGGGAAAGGGTTTTCTTCTCCCAGAAGACACAGGCATACACACACACACATACACACACACACACACACACACACACAGACACAGACACACGCTTATACCCATACAGATATATTACACATGCACCAGCACAAACTGCCACCACACACACACACACACACACACACACACACACACACACACACACACACACACACACACACACACGGACATTCTATCCAAGGGCATCCTGAGAACGCAACTTTGTTTCCATGCGCACAATTTATAATTCTCATTGTGTTGTGTTGTGATTGTTTCATTGGCATGGTGAAGGCAGGATAAGATCAACAATGCATGGTGGGTCTCTGGAACGGCTCCTAGCTCTGAGTGACACCAGAAGGCGTTTGTCATATTGGTCCCATAAAAGGTCAGCAATATAAAACTGCCATCAAACAAACACACAGGACGACTGTGTTTGTTCAATAGCATACTTATTAACTATGACTATAGGTAAACATAATCATTCCCATAATGCAGTTGCACCACAGTACAATCAATCAGATCGACAGAGCGTGTGTCAGTTTGTGGTCAGGATGGAGGAGGAACTGATGGTGGCAACATTGAAAGACAGAAGTGCAGCCAAAGGGGATTTCAAGAAGTTAAAATGAAACACATACACTATTGTATAAAATTGTTATTTCGGTTTCTCTATAACAAGGATGTTTTCAACATCAAATCATTTTATTCCACTGAAATCTCTCCAAGAAATCAAGAAATATTTTACACAAGCAGAAATAGGACATTCTAGTTGTTCCATTTTTTCCACGTTGCACAAGCAGGACTGTTGTACTTCAAATGGCCTGCTACTTGTATCACTTGATGCCATGCAATAGAGAGAGGCTTCAAGTGAAGGGTGCCGTGTTTCCATTTGAACACTTTTCCTCCTTCAAACGAGCTTATTGAAAGGTATAAACCTTAAACATGGACTTTGATTTCAACACGATTCAAAGCAAGCTTATGGCCGCATTTTCAAAAAAACAACATCCCCGTTTTTGTCATCTCTGGCAGCCCCAGAGAGAAAAAGCACTTCATATTTGAAAGTTTCCTCCCCTGTTGCTCTTTTAGCCTTACGTGTTGTTTTTCCCCTGTCTTCTGCTCAAAGCCCAAATCTAGACATTCGCCAGGCGAGCTGTCACTCTTTCAGTCTCTCTGGAATATCCCAAAGAAAAAGAAAAAAAGAAAGAAAAAAAAAGAAAAAAAACTCCTGTTGATTTCACACCCGTCCCAAAACAAAAGAAAAGAAAGCTAAAGGGGAAAAAACGGCATGGCTCATTTTGTGATGTTTTGGCATCGATTCACATTTAGCTGACAATAGGCTGTTCATTAGAGGGCTATGTCATCACTGTTGTTATGTCAGATTCCTCAGCAGAAAGCATTTCTGCAGGGAAACAGGAAGAGAACTCATCACTTTGCGTTTGGATGATTTGGGTCTGAGGTAACACCCGTGACCTATTAGATGAAGGCCCGCTGCCACACACAGCAAACACACACACAGAGTTACACCAAAACTAAATAATAATATTAAACAATAATCTGGGCGTCCACCTCGTCACAATCCGATTACAAATGTGTAAATTTAAGAGCATAAGCTGTACTGCCAAAGAGATTACACTTTTTTTTTTTTTGCAACACTTATTTCAGACAAATAAATGCCACACCACTTCGCCATTAAACCCTTTAGGCCTTTAATTCCTGTTAAAAAACATAACCATTTCTCAACATAATTAAATATAATATAATCAGGGCTGCGGGACATTCAAACAGAGTTGTTTTTCAACAATTCCTTGCTTTTGGGAATGACCGTAGTTCTGGCAGTTGAATATCTGTGTACATCTCTCAGGTCTGGCAGGTACAGATCTGAATGCCCCACAGCGAGATGGCACATGAAGGAACAGAGGAGGAGGGCCAGACTTCATGTAGCAGGGAATTCAGGGAAGTCATTCATCTAAGATGTTCTAGACTGCGCAGGCCTGCACAATTACTTTTTATCTCAAATCAGGGGTTGAGGGATGGGACCATTTTAGGCGAGTTACGTAATAAAACGTTGTAAGCTCCCCGATTAGAGAAAATTAGTAACAGAACCCTGCCACCTTTTAAAAATAGCTGGTCACCCAAGCTCTAGCACAGACACACACACACACACACACACACACACACACACACACACACACACACGCCTCCAGCATCACTGTGTCCTTTGAGGGCTACTCTGACAACAATTCAAATGACTTTGTTTCGGCAAATTACCATTGAACGAGGGGCAGGCCTCAGAAAACGATGACGCTCTCTGTAATTTTCCAAACCGCTCAGGGAAACACATGTTTACACAGAAATACATCATTTTCACATCCTAGAGCTGTAGAGTTTAAAGGTGTAGGGTGTGTGCCAAACACTGGGACCATTGGGAGAGAATAAAGCCATTGAACAGTGAGAATTCAAACCAAAACAAAAAAGAACACTTAAATATTATTATTATAAAGGTGTGGTCCCAAGATGCTTCCATTTAAAATGAACTGTTTTCAGATAATGGGCTTCATACTTTCACATCCGAGAGCATTGGAATAAGTATCTTTCATACACTGAGAAAATAACACACTACTCCTCGGTCCCACAATGTTTTGTTATATACGGATGTGCTCATAGCGTTTTCATTAACGCTTGCGTTCTCTAAAACGCATCTTCAATTCATGTAAATAAAGTTGGATGCAATGGACAGTTGGCATTGACCAAACTGTGGAACGAGTGTTTATATGTGTGCCTTTTTCAAGCATTTGTCTGGATTGTGCATGAGTGTGTGATTGGTGTGCATGCATGACAGTTTTGAGGTGTTTTTGTGTTTGTATCTGCATGCATGTGTGTGTGTTTGTTTGAGAGTTTTATTTTATTTTTTTAAAGCCATGTGTTACTGTGCATGATGTAGGGTCTTAGTTTCTCCCACCAAACCCTGGCCAATGTCACTCCTCAGCCTCAGGGGCAAATATCCCTGGGAACAGTGCCCTGATGAGGAAACCTAGCGAACCTTTCTCTCTCACACACTCTCACACTTACATGTATACACACGTGCATACACACACACACACACACACACACACACACACACAGAAACACACACACACACACACACACACACACACACACACACACACACACACACACACACACACACACACGTACAAACACGCTCATACAAACACATCCACTTTCCAATATGGGAAAGGAGCTGTATGTGAACTGAGCAGGGGGCTTAAATTGAGGAGGCACATGTGGGCTTTGGTGATGATTGCCACCCATTTCCCTCTGGACCCCATTTAAATAGACAAAGCCTCCACTGGCAGAGGGAGAAGACCTAGCATCAGTGCTGTGAAGAGTGTGCCTGTGTAGCCACCATACGCGTCTTCACTTGGCAACATCCTGAGCAGCACGCATTGAAGCCCAATCACAGACCAGCTCATCAGGTTAGCAATTAGCGCCCAGCTTTGGTGACACAGAGTGCAACGTTTAAATGAGACCTCGTTTCCATCGGCAACCCTCATGGGCTCTTACGAGATCCCATGGGAGGCCAGGGGAGGGTCATTCACAGAAAGACAATTAAGAGCGTGTGACATTTACAACAACAAACAGCATCTAGCGGCCACCAATAGATTTCTAGCAAATTGCTAGAAAATTACCCCCAAGTCAATTAAAATCATTTCTTTAATTTTTTTCCAGTGCTGGGGGATGGGCCCTTTTAGCGGTTACGTATGTTAGCAGGCACGTTGTACATATTTGAAGAAGAAGTGGTGGTAGAGGGACTTTTGAGTTCGACACCTAGAAACATGGATAGACTACAGGCAGCGTTACAAGAAAACAGGTCGAGGCAACCGTCTTGTTTTTTTTTGTGCATTGTATCTTTTCTTCTTTTTTGGGAACAGAGAGGGTAACATTGCCCAACTCAAAACTCCCTTTGTTCTCGTTTACAAAAGCTCCGGTAATTTTATTGAGGGGATTTTTTCCAGCCTTGCAAAAATGTCGAAACGTTAGCAACAACATTAGAAGCTAAAAGTGCAATAAGAGGTTAAGGATACAGAGAGCCTGCTCGAAACATTTCACACACACAACACACACACACCACAACACAACACAACACAACACACACACAAACACACAGCCTCGGGAGGAGGGGAAATGATCCCATCAGACACACAGCTGCTCCTGGGTGTTCTATGGATGCCCTGTATCTATTAGATCAATTAGCCTGTTTGTTTGTTAAGTACCCGACTCACTCAGAGGAACACAAGTGTGTTGAGACAGAGACATTGATACAGAGATTAAGGTAAGTAAGATGCTGAGAAGGTTCACAAGCCAGACCCATCATCACCAAAACAAAAATAAACTACACTGGCAGGGAACTGAAGTGTCACAGTGTGGTCCATTGACACCAAGGCTTTCAAATAAAGTCAGATTCTTCAGTGAAACAAAAATACAAATGATCTTCTAAAGAACCAAAACAGCTTTTCAATGGTGTGAAGTGATTGCTTTTCCTCCCATTCCACCCATTCCACAGTAATTTATTCAAATTGTCCTCCCATTCCACAGTAATTTATTCAAAGAAGACAATGAGCTGTTTCCACTTTCAACTAATACAGTAATCACTTCTTGGTTAAAGGTGCAGTATGTAAGTTTCAATTTCTAGCAATAAATTTAATTTTTTATGTTTTTTTACGTTTATTACATACCTCCTGGAGGATATCATTAAACCAAATGCTCAGAGAGAAGGTGCGCTATATATGAGCGCCCTGGGCCCTGTGTTCAGCTTTTAAAAAATCTAGGGACGCCCGCCCCTCCCTAACCAATCAGGGAAGTTTTTTGCAAGGAGTAAGGGCTACCTGCCTGTCAATCACCTCGCGTGCACACTCCTAGGTAAAATACAGGTCTGCTTACAACGTCACCCTCCAGACAAGCTGCTTGTTACAATTCGTGTCGCAGACAAAAGTAGCAGCGGTGTGAACTAGTTGCAAGGAGGCTGAATGTCGTTGCAAAAAACTTGCCTGGCTTGTCAAATCGCCAAGTGCAGTTTCAGAACGTTAGGAAGTATCGCGCCAGATTTGTCAAAAAGGCATTATTCGTTTACATGCATATGTTGGATATACTCGGCAACGTATAGTAGCTGTGGTGCCAACCGCAGTTGAATAAAAACGATTGTCATGCACTTGCTCATAATAACAGGGGAATACAATTATGAAATTGTTTTTGTTAACGTTAGCTAACTATGTCGTTACTATGGAAACGGTCATTTGTGTTTCTGCTCTTTGCTTTGGTGTGAACCACTCAGTTTTAGATCGTTTACGATCAGACGTTCGGGATCCTTTTGTTTCTCACCTCGGAATCAGACATCGCTTTATGTGTTGTTGGTGAGAACCAAAAATGTGCACAACGCAAGTCAGAGCACGCACGGGCATGTGTGGGATGGGCCTTTGAGAGGGATAGGAGGGACCAAAGACTCAGGAAGTTGGCTTTTTTGAGTGTTGTGATTCAAATTCTAGCACTTTTTTCCCCAATTCTCTAGAACTACATACTGCACCTTTAAGGAAGAATGGATTATTCCAACTGCTGCATCCAACTAAGTGCCATTCCACCCCTGAAACCTGCATTTATAAACAGCAACAAACCATTTTGATATGAAAGACAGGGTCATTGCTGTGTCTAGGCGAAGGTAATTAAATGACTTCATTTCACCTATATTCTGTTACGTCCAAACATAAACGCACTTAAGGTTAGCTGTCCTTTGGGTCTGTTTATAAGGTCAGTGCATGGCAGTCTCGAGGCTTCAGAGAAAGATCTCAGTATAATGTATCTTCTACTACTGGGATGCTTGAGTCAAAATCAAAATGGCTGCCTTGGATTCCCTCAACAGCTTTCTGAGAGATGAAAACCACATACCCTCTTTCTGGCAATTAAAGATAATAGAACGGAGTACAGCCAATCTTTTATCATTGTTATTACCTCCTCCTCTTGATACTTCACTTCCTCCAGATACTTTTACCTTTGCCTGGTTCAACCTTGACTTTAACAAGATGCTGCTTCCCTGCCTCAGAGTCTGGCTAATGGAAACCAGCCGGGATCTCTGTCTGCAGCCCAACCACAGCAGATAAAAATCAGTTTACGAAAGAGCAGTTTGGAATGGGAGAAGTAGTTAAGAGGAAAGTCTCATTTTCACATGCAATCTCACAACACGTCCTCTTGATGCTTCTCTTATCAAAACGCCGTAAAGTACCTACCTTTGATACCGTCCCCTAGATTAGAGGTCTGCTGGTAGGGCATTCATGTAATGAGGCGATGGGGAAAGCCAATGGAAGGGGAGAAAAGGGTGAAACACAGAGGACTGTTAGGTCTGTCTCTCTGCTGCAACCGTCATTTTAATTCCCCCCTCCCCCCTCAAATGATCTGTGTCGCATTAGGCTGCATGCTGGCTGACTCGGCCGCCGCGCCGCCCTTTGTTTTCCGTGGGGATCCGTGAAAGGACTCCAGCTGATAAACAAACAGGATTTGCAACCTTGGAGGTAGAAGACCGAGCAACAGGGTAGCTGGAGGAAAAATAGAGGGAAGCGGGCCTGATGGATCGTGACGAGGTCAAATCAGGAGCGAGAAGGTTCCCGTTTTAACACGTTGTTGCCATCTGTGTTTGTTCATCCAAAAGAACATTTTGGAACCGGGATTTGGACCCGGATAACAAACATACACGCGCTTTCAGAATCCCCATACTGACAGCAAAAACAGTGTAACACAGTAAACACACATACCAAAGACTCGAACGAACAAATTCATTTCAATGTGAATCCTTGTGGAAAGCAGCACAGCGCTTTTGGGAAAACAAATGCACTGTGTGTGTGTGTGTGTGTGTGTGTGTGTGTGTGTGTGTGTGATGGGTGGATTAGGGGGGGGGGGGGGGGGCAGTCAAAAGATGAGCCAAGGAGGTCCGGGATGGACACTGGAGAGCAGGATGCTTTGAGTAGAGGATGTACACACACGGATTTGCAGAGGGACCTGGGAGGGGGGCCTCAGGAATGTGGTCACCGATGAGGGCCCAGCTAGTTAATAACATATCACACTGGGTTTACACACACACGACGTTGAGCGGGTGTGAACGTTTCCTGTCTCCCTGTAAGAATAAAATATGGCATTCATACGTAAGACTGTGTCTTGGTATTAATGTTAAAGACTATTGAGATCCCAAACATAAAGACACTGAGTCACTGAGCTTTCTTCCTGGGAAGAGGCCACGCAGGGAAGCAGCGGTCCTCTCAAGATCAATGGAACACTGGGGCAGGAAGGGGAGGAGCCACCCGCAGCCAATCGAGGCAGGCCTCAAAGGGCAGCGTCTGACGCAAACCAGGAAGCCACCTGATGTGAGCGAGGTCAGATAAACGCAGCGGTTCTGACGGTCACACGGGACAGGTGCTTCCTCAATCCCCCCCCTCCTCCTCCTCCTCCTCTCCCTCTCCTCGCCACACACACACACACACAGCCACAAACACAAACTAAATCAGGCCCGCTGGTCATCTCCTCCCTAAGCTGTGTCAGAGGCTTTCCCAGACATCCAATTCCCTCACACACACACACACACACACACACACACACACACACACACACACA
>JAPMUY010007986.1:0-62350 GCA_026901105.3 Galaxias olidus | reverse complement strand
AGACCATTATAGTTGTGCTCACTAAACTTTTCTAACAGTATATATTTGAATAGTGCTTTAATATATTGAAAGAAACAGTCTGCACGTTAAAAAACATGGCCACCACAGACCAACTAAATTTCAAACGAGTGTGTCTTCAAACTAAAAAGCTAATAAAATTGGCAGTGGAAATAGCTAATAGCATTTATCCATTGACGTCAATGTTACAATTAGCTTCAATGCTAACTCATCGGTAAGTTCGTGATTATGACTAGCCTAGGCTATGTTACTTACGTGATGACAATAGGCGATTCTAAGTTATACACAGTGGTGGAATTGTTAAAAGCTAACAAGGGGGATGGTCAAATATCTGATCATGTGTGTATTTTTTATTTTTGTAAATTTTTACAGCATTGAAAGGGTACATTCTGGTAGCTTTAAATTAGATATTTTATAGGTTGAGACAATATATAAGTAAAATGGCTCAATGACCAACTTATCAAATCATTCCATTACACCCCCAACCACCCCCACCCCTCACTCAAAACACCAAACTGTTAATATTTTCATTTTTTATTTAAAAAGTGGAACTTCGAAACATCTACATAGAAAATCATATTACAAAAAAATCAGTACAAGTTACACTACTGAAGTATTTGCTATTTTTGAGAATTGAATGCAAAACAACAGAAAGATTAATGACTTCACTCTCCTATACCTCATTCCAATGAACTATTTAAATAACACATAGTGTATGCATAGTGTATCTTAAGTGGGGCATGACAAAAGATTATTGGATTCATTTCACGATATCTTCCATACTGATATTGAGTCATACTGGTGAGGAATTTCTTCATTTACAAGTGCTCTTGCCTGCTGGTTGCGAACCAAAGAGTGATTTTTTTAAGCCAATTTGTAGTGTAACATCTGGTGGAGAACTTTATCAGTGGAATATATGCGCTGGTATCCATTCATTTAAACCCAACACCTACAAACCTATTTTAGATAGACATCGTTTAAAAATTGTTTACATTATGTTATATTATCACAGCAGCAAGCGCAGGGGTAGCGGCACATCGATTAAGAATCTTTTGATATTTGATAGTATTGTATAGCTTACTCCTTACTTTTATAATATCGCATAAAGAATGAAAAATGTTAGGTCTATATGCTAGTGGCCACAGTGCAAAATAAGCCAAAAGTGACTCCTGTGCTGGCAAGAATGGTATTGCGAGAGGCCAAGAAGAATTCAAAGAACACCTCCAAGGCCACCCTGAAGAATCTGAGCAATTCTGGTACCCACATCTCAAGGCAAACGCTCCAGCGGACAATGCACAAGGCTTGCCTCCATGGACCCCGACCAAGGAGGACCCCACTTCTCCTAGACCCAGTTAACAGAAAACAATAAACATTTTGGAGTGGCCCAGCAACAAATCCCATCGAGAATCTGTGGAGGGAACAAAAGACTAGCGTGATGGCAAGGAAGCCTTCCAACATCTCAATGACCTGGAGATCTTCGCAAAAGAGTAGTGGTTCAAAATCTCAGTGGAGACGTGCAAAAAGCTTGTTTGCAATAAATATCAGGACCGTTTGACTGCAGTGATGGCAAATAAAGGCTTTGCCATTGATTACTGAGAAAGGGTATGAGTAATTTTGGACATGTCATGTTTTGTCAAAATAAAAAAACATACAAGTGAGTAATATTTTTCGTTACTATTTCTAACAAAATTTCTTACTGTCTTTTGTCACCTTTTTATGTCCTTTCCAGCCAGAAGAAACCTATTTGTCAAATAAAAACTCTTTAACAAAAAATTTGGCATGGGTATGAATCATTTTGGGTTTAACTGTAGCTAGCTGTCAGTCTACAAAATTAGGCTAACCTGCTGCATGAAGCTAGGTGGCACGCTAACAACGTAACCTTGACAACCAGTCACAGCTGATTTTGTGCGAGGAGAGCGGGGACTTGCGAGTGCGAGGCCGAGAAACTCAGATTTTTTTGTTTTTGATCAGCTAAGTTAGATTCAAGCGCAAAAAAAAATAAAAAAAAATCATGGGGGATGCATTCCACCAAAAAGTTAACAAGAGGGATGGTCTTGTCCATTTTTATTAACAAGGGGGATGGCATCCCCCTTCATCCCCCCTCAATTCGAGCACTGGTTATACATGTACATGGACAGTTTGTAATGCCATGTTTTCACAGTTTTACAAAGAAAGAAACAATTAAGGAACTAATGGTCCTACACTTTACTCCGGTTTCCTGGGTCTTTATTTCAAGAATTTCATGTTAGCTATCTGCTAAGCTAACATAATTTAAGCAAGAGCAGAATACTTACAATGACCTATTTTAAAATACATACTTTATCAGCAACACTCACATTTTAACATGTGTCTGCACAAATGGTTCCATATTGTGTTATTCTTTTATTAGGTTACACAGTGATGGGAAACAGAGTTACTAACATTGAAAAAGCTTTGCTAACAGCTTATGTCTTGTCAATACCATGAAACTGCTAAATGTCTTTGCTGATAGCACTGTCGTGACATTGTTATCTTGTCCCAGTTGCCTGTTGTGAATCATGGCAATGTGCCATAAAGTCCCATAGCATAGACCCCGGTCATGGCTGCCATCGCAGCTATATTTATTATTATTAATATTATTATTATTACTATTATTATTATTATTATTATTATTATTATTATTATTAATAATAATAATAATAATAATAATAATATACTGAGCATCGCCCTAGAATGTTCTGTATTTAGTCTCGATTGTATTCAATATTTACTTTGTTAATTTTACACACCACATACATATTTTCTCTATGAATCTATGTAAACTGTTTGTGTAGATACCGTAGAACTTGTTCTGCTAACACAATAGAATAGAACTGAGTGCCTGAAAGTAAAAGTAAAGTTAATTTCACAGTTAGAGGGAGCAGGGATTGTGTGAAAACATTCACATTGGGCGCTTTCCGACCAAACGTTCCCGATACTTTATGTCCCAGGAACTACTTTTCGAGGAACTGAAAGGTTCCTGCAGCCCCGTGTTATGTGCGTTTCAACCACTAGAACTTTCCCCAGAAGAAAAGGCAAATTAGTCCGCTGACGCTACGCCATACAAACCGACGTCATTATTTGTGCAATACTGCAACAGCAGTAAACTTCCATCCATCTATCGTGAAGTCTGCTCTATTGAGTTTGGAAATTATTGTATGACATAACATAGATAGACAGTGGGTAGTGTAGGCTAGAGCCTCTACCAACCAATTATCAACTTTCTTTTTTTAAATAAAATAACGATGATCTTTAAACAGCATGCTTGGTTACATTTGCATATAAACATCAAAAACAGTATTGGCTAACATAACCATAAGGTGTAACAGGAAAAATACTGTAATGACTTATTTGATAAGAACTTATTTATACTGATGTATGTAACAGCTGCAAATTGTAAACTGAGAAGGAACTTGTGACCTTATGTTAGAGCAGGAAACATTGTAATTCTTGTTGTCAAAAGGATTAGACCTAATGTCATTTTGTTTAAGTTAGAGTGAGGGTGTCAGGGCCACGCTGCTCAGGCTGGTGGATCCACAGGCAGCAGAGGATAACAGGGCACTAGGACCCAGAAGAACACTGCCAATTAGTTTATTATGTTTATTAATTTCACCTGTTGGCCCTGCTGGCTATTTAAGTTAACTTGTTTTGTTGCACTGTTTTCATTCAATGTCAAACTTCACTCTGTAAAGACTTGCTATCGGTTTTCATCAGTAAATTACTTTAAGACTCCTTTCATTTGACTCAGTGTCCGTCTCGTGTTTTGTCCGGTTCTCCTTTTGGTTATACAGTTTATCTAAACCTGAGCCCACATGAATACCTAAGGCCATAACACAGGGTTCTTGTGTTTTATCACTCTGTTTACACACGAGTGAATCAGTGCAATGCATGGACAGGGGAGAAGTACACACCTCTGTTTCTTTATAAGAAAGCTGGTTACATAATAATGTTACCACTTCATTCGAGCTGCATCTTAAACGCTGTGTGGGGTGATCCTTTTGCCAAATTTTTTATCCTTTTTGCAGAAGTACTTTTTTAAATAAAACATTGGTATTGAACATTACGTCCTGATCTCCTCGTGCTTATTATTGGAATTTCCATAACAATCGCTTTCCTTTAATATGCGGGAACGTTAAAACTCAATTTCTAACCACCCGGCACAGCCATACTGCCAGTGGAGGCTCCTCAGGAGAGGCAAGGGAGGCAGTGCCTCCCCAATTGTTTCATAGAAAATATATTATACATCTTCTGTTCTGCGGGCAGCACGGTGGCTCGGTGGTTAGCACTGTTGCCTCACTGCAAGAAGGTCCTGGGTTCAATCCCCACCTGACCCAAGGGTGTTTCTGTGTGGAGTTTGCATGTTCTCCCCGTATTCGCGTGGGTTTCCTCCGGGTACTCCGGTTTCCTCCCACAGTCCAAAAACATGCAGGTTAATTGGTGACTCTAAATTGCCCGTAGGTGTGAATGTGAGTGTGAGTTGTTGTCTGTCCCTAAATGTCGGCCCTGTGATAGACTGGCGACCTGTCCAGGGTGTACCCCGCCTCTCGCCCTGTGTCCACTGGAATAGGCTCCAGCCCCCCCGTGACCCTGTACAGGATAAGCGGTAAAGTTAATGGATGGATCTTCTGTTCAGGTCATCTGTAATATTATCTTAAAAGTGTAAAAATAAACTATGAATGCAATCAATTGTCATTGGTTTTTCCTATCTCCAATAGACTTCAATGCAAAATTAGAACAACAAAGTGTGTTATGAACGCTCTTTTATTGAATGAAATGCCATTTTAATTTTTTTCAGGGGAGGCTAGCCTCCGGATGATGTGCGTCCAGCCATGCTCATTGCAATAAACCAATGTTATATTTCACTATTTAGGAGTTAGTAGAGATAGATTAGATAAGTTATATGCAAAGTCGAGTAGTGAAAGATTTGTCAATACAGCATTTTAATAAATAAATAAAATTACGGAAGTTCAATTTGAAAGGCACACAAGTAAGAAACAAAATGTTTTCCTCTATAAAAATTATAGCTAATTCCATCAGTGCCCACCCTGTCAAAAATGGCCAAGGCCGAGAATGTGGTCGATCGGTTGCTAACATCTTCTTTTGGTACTTAGAGTACACAGAGGAGGTTCGTATTAAAACCCAGGGTAGCTTAGCTTAGCTACTTGAATCCGAGCATCTTCATCTACTACGTGTTCGATACGTGTCTGTCCGAGTAGTTTTAGTTTCACTTCGGCATTTACGTGGTCTGTTGAGTCCGAGTGTCGTTTTACTGACAAATTCAGATTTTTTAAGTCAGCAAATCTGTGTTGACTACCTGAAGTACAGAACAATCAACAAGGCCAGCAATACAGGCGATTTGTAATTGCGCTGCCTGTCAGCCACTCACTTTTAAGTTTTATGTCATGTTTTGTATTATGTTGCATTTCACTGCACTTTGGATAGAGGAATCCAATAAATGTCTGCAATAATAGTAATAATAATTTTAATAATCATTGTAACTTATCTTGCACTGTTTTACAATTTGTATTAATACAATTTAAGGTATGAGTATAGGCTAACCTGCTGCTTATTGGGGTTCAGCTTCTCATGCAACACCTTCATCCACCCCACCTTGGCCCCACCCTGCCTCTGACTCAGAAGTCACCAGCCGCCACTGCATACTGCTGTGTGTTAATGTTTGCGATTAGTGATCAGAATTGCTTTATATGAACATGACTACGTTGTCCTCCGTAGCTACGATAGTTTGTGAAATATTAGCCATCCCAATCCTCAGCCTCACTCGCTGCTATGGACTATACATTATGTTTGATTGCCTTTTTTGATAATGAAAAACCGCGATCTATATCTTTAGTATTATGTTGTGTTTTCCATGTTGACGATTCGATTGCATGTTTGGTCGCACTTTCAAAAATGGCGGTTGAAATATCGGTAGAAATTTACTGCTAGTACTCTACCAACAAGAAATGTTCAGCATTGCAAGCCCCACCCTGAAGGTTCCTGAACTTTGGAAAGTAAAATCTCTTAAGCAGGTACCTTTAAGTTCCTGCTATTTAGCCCCCAGAACTTAATTTACATCTTTGTTCCTGCGGTCGGACCACAGAGAGTACCGAGTAAAGTCCCTAGTTCTTGGGGAAAGTTCTTGCAGTCCTAAAGTCAGTCCTGAACGTCCATTAAAAATTATTAAGGAGTTCATCTTAGACAGGAGGTGTCGTAATAAAGCTTTAATAGACATTGGCTTAGCATGTGAAAATGTTTACAATGCAATTGTTTTATAAAAATGTGTGAATAACTAAATGTATTCTGTAAAATTATTAAACAGCAGACACCTAACAGTAAGATTTCTAAATGTATGGTGGTGGCTTGAGCAAGCGAAAAATAAGTATACTTTTTGTATTAAAAGTATACTACAGATTTTAAAAGCAAGTTACTTTACTCCTCTAGCACAACTCAAAAGCACACTGTAATGTTACTTTAAGTACACCTAAAATACATTTGGTTTAAATTGCATTTTAATACACTTTCAGTAAAGTATATTAGAATAGAGTATACTTACAGTGAAATATTTGAAAGTACACTTAAAATAATCGCTAGATAGTGGTAGGGACAGTGGGAATCTCGTTCATCCATTCATCTGATTAGATGATGAGGCATTTGGCTATTGTTGGGTCGCAACTTTTACCCGAGCTTTCATGAATTTCTTTACTTTTACATTCAGATCTTGGGCAACCAATCGATCCAGCATTGCCCCCCCAGCTCGGAGATCTAGCACCGGAGCGGTTTCTCACATCATGATGGAGATCATAGCCCCTGGCATTGCACCTACACCCAGCTCACCCCGAGTGATTGATATGCATTCAGATTCAGATTCTGATTCAAGATTCCATGCATTTTTTAATTATTATTTTTTTGTGAGGAACTTGTGAGGCACTGTGGCCAAGGGGTGAGGAACTGTGCCGTTCAGGGAGTTTATGTAATGGGATGCCCAAAATGAAAAGAAAGTGTGAGGAGGGCCCATATAAGAGAATTCCTGGGTCGGACAAAATCGCCGCGCGCCCAGTTTGTTTTGGCCCTAAAAATGTATGCGTCATATGTGGTGCTCATATCTTAACTTTACAGAAAAATGTATTTCATACAAAAAAAATTGCTGCTATTGCGTTCACCTCAAAGTTATGTTTGGTCCTAGAATTTTTTTCCCGGGGAGACATGACAGGCAGACACTTTAACATCGCAACTTCCCGTAATGTGTTGCACTGGTGTAGAGTTCCCCAAGTGTCGGACATAGAAGAAAAACTAAGCTTCTGCTTCTGCTGATGTCAAGCCTTTATGTTACACTAGAACCGCTGATAATACAGTACCCCCTAGAACCGCCAAGAGCTCATTTTGACGTCGCACCACTCAGTGTTCATTTTGTCAACGAAAATTTGGACTAAAGGTATTTGTTGATGACCTTTTTTTTCATGACAAAATTGTAAACACAACGTAAATTAAAAAATATTGATGACGAAACTTAATACGAAATCTCTGTTCATTTTGCCTTGACAAATTAAGACAAGACGTAATAGCTGGCTCTTTTCAAGCGGACAACCTAGTTCAAAGTTGCCGTCTCAAGGCATTGATTGTTTTACTTTTTAACGATTCACTTAATACAAATTCTCCTTGCCTTCTTGCATCTTTCTTATTTGATGTTTATTTTTCCCTGCTCTCGGTCCGTGTATGATCGCGCAATTTTGAGCAAATGCCAGGCCATTACAGTATAATTTGAACAAGCTAACGTAACCTTGTGAGAGCTCAAAATCCAGCTAAAACCCTGGAGTTTCTGCCAAGGTAACAGTAAATATTAATTATATGATTGATTCCATAGCATTAGGAAAACTTAACGTTACGTGTCATAGTGCCTGCTCTGGCTTTGGAAGCAGTGACACTCACCTCAGAGCGGTGCTGCTAACTTCCTCAGACAGTTTAGCCAGACTGCATTGCATAAGCTAGTTACGGTTAACATCAGCCACTGCCTTCTTGTTGCGTAGGGCGCCACATTTAGCCTACTGTTTAAGTGGTTGCATATGTGTAGAAGTGTGCATATATAAACCAGAGCCATTTATGTTAATTCCCCTTAGGAGTCAGGACTAAAATATTGACCAAGATTTGACTAAAACGAAAACTTACTACCACTAACTAAATCGTAGCTATAACGAAACAAAATGAAATGATGAAAATTTGACTTTAACGCAACTACAATTTTCAGTAAGGACGAAGACGAAAATTTAATAAAAAATGCTTGTCAAAATTAACACTGGCACCACTACAGTCTTTAATATTGCAAATTAGAAATCAGTTAGTGGAATAATTGGTCACTTTTTCCAAATTGGAAGTCAAAATTGAAACAACATGCTGAAATAACTTTATCTTCTAAATTTTATACATTTTGCCACATTAGGGTTTATTTTATTTTAAGAGAGTCATAGTTACTACCGCCATTTACCCGGGCTTTCTTGAATTTCTTTACTTTCACATACAGATCTCAGGCAACCGATTGATCCTGCATTGCCCCCTAGCTCGGAGATCCAGCACCGGGACGGTTTCACGCATCACGATGGAGATCTTAGCCCATCGCATGGCACCTACACCCGGCTCTCTCCGGGTGATTGATAACTCTTATCCGATTGATCAACCCCAGGTCGTCTGGTCGAACCAAGCTTGACCTCGAGGCGACCCGCCATGCGGGGGTCACTCACCACGAGAGTACCGGCATCGGGGGAGCCACTGGCCCCCAATGGGGACCAGTCCCATTAGGGGCGATTCCGAACCTTCCCTTTGCACGATAAACCCTGAGGCCGGGACTCCTTGGCCATGCACCACTGAAGCACAAGAACTAAGTGGCTTTTGGGAGCCATCACTAGTTCCATTAGGTGTTCGCTACCAAGGTACGGACTCGACCTTGAGGTGACCCGCCACGCGGGGGTCAGTCACCACGAAGGCGCCGGTTTTGGGAGATCCGCAAGCCCCCAACAGGGACCAGCGCCGTTGAGAACAACAGCGAACCTACCCTCTGCACGACATCCCCCTAAAGCCGGGATCCCTTTTGCCAGTTCTGCTACATGCTCACTTGCACGTGGAAATTGGGGACCTCCGTCCACCCTGTAATAGCGGGCTACCTACAACGTAGCATGCCCTTCCACGCAAACATTCACCCACCTTGGTTTAGCACCTGGTGGATTCCCTAGGCCATCTATGAGCAATTCGCAATGCGTTTCCAGGCCTGAACAGATGTCACCTTCATCTCGGCATATCCAGAGCGCCGCCGGGAAGTTCACCGCACTTCCCACCTACTGATGAACCCATGAGGGAACTGTTTGAAGCAAATCAGGGTGTTTGAAGATATGGCACCCTCGAAATCCATCCATCCAACATCATTGTGTTACTTCACCAATTACCCAGGCAGGAACGCAGCATAGGAAGACCGCCAGAGCGGTTCCGGTTTCCACCCACTCGGCCACACGCATCTGTGTGCGCTACCAGGTGAATTCCCACCTCAAGCCCACCTGTGATGGGGCACACCGGATATGAGCGTAGGCCCTCCGATACCGTCTTGCCTTGCTTGGGCTTACATCCACCGACCTGAGTTCATGATTTTTGGGGGAAGGGAAGGGGTAAACGAACAACAGAGTGCTCCCTGGACCAACATTTTGGAACCACGGCCCATCAGGACAGACTAACTCAGGCCCTTTGGAACCAACACGAACAACATCCCTCCAGTACCAAACAAAGTCTGAACAACACTTTGAGGTGTGGCTGAATCCCTTCCCCTCCCTTACACAAACACCCACCGGTACCAAACAAAGTCTGAACAACACTTTGTGTAAGGGGGGGGAAGGGATTCAGCCACACCTCAAACACCCACCGGTACCAAACAAAGTCTGAACAACACTTTGTGTAAGGGGCGGGAAGGGATTCAGCCACATCTCAAACACCCACCGGTACCAACACAAAGTCTGAACAACACTTTGTGTAAGGGAGGGGAAGGGATTCAGCCACACCTCAAACACCCACCGGTACCAACACAACTGGAACTGTGGTCCTTTGGGTACCAGACAGATTATATGCCCTCTGGCTCCAACGTTGAACTCTGTCCTTCGGTACCTACAATGTTTGAACAATCGTTCCCATTCATCCACATAAACACATTCATACGGTTTAACATTTAGCGCCAACCCGCCTCAGGAAGGCGCTAATCATCCTGGAGGAGGATAGAATGGCGAGGCGGCACGCCCTACTCGGAAACCTACTTAGCCACCCGCCTATCGTCCCCAGCTCGCCCAGGACCTCCACATTCCCGAGGTGCCACTTGCCCCGGGCTCCGAGTGGAAATCCAAAGACCTTTATCGTCTTTACTCCCGTCAACTCACGCAACAACACCGGGACAACAGGGGTGTAGTGTGCCACCTTCTCGGCACAAGCTTCTCCCAACGAGTCCCGTCCAAGCTCGTACCTGACGGTGACGTCGACCACCAGCGCTCTCTCCTGTTTCACGAATACCAGGTCAGGGATGAGCAACCTCCCGCTGGGCAGGCGCACCCTCCTTTCTCTGATTATCGACCACCCAGAGCAATCGGCCTCCACCACTAAGAGGTCACACACCTGAGGTCACACACCTGATTGTGGCGGTCAATGCGACATCCCTTCATCGCGTCTCATTGGCCCAGAATGTGCGAACAGGATTCATATTTGTTCCCGCGTAACCTACAGGCTGTGCTCCTGGCATGCCTGCCCCGCGTCATGTATTCTTGGGTGGGCGTGATGTTAGCACTGAGCTTCAAAGCTGAGATATACTGATGATCTTACATTCGATACCGCCTGGGCGCGCCCAACCAGCAATTGCTCAGCTTATCCGACCCAAACGCTGCCACATCCACCCCTTGCGAACGGAGGGTGCACCATCCCTCATGCTCTTCCTGCCACCAGTTACATGGAACTGGACACTTCTCCGGCGTCACAGAGCCATCAGCCACCTCTAGGACATCCACCCCTGCAGCTGCGGGATCCAGCATCGGTGTGTCCTCCCCTTGGCCTCCAGCTCTCCGCCACAACCTGCTCAACACTCTCTGGGTCACCCTCCGTACCGTAATCTTTTTAACCCACTCGTCCGTAGAGCGAACCAAACGATAGATCCTACAAAGTTGAATAGACGGAATCTGGCGCGACAACTCCATATGGCCAGACCGCCATCGTGGTTTCTGGAGTACAACAAGCCATCACAGGTGCAAGCTGGTAGGTGGAGCCACCTCTTCACAGCACCCTTTACCATTCCATCCACCTCCTTCAAGGTCCTGCTTGAGATCATGTAATGATCGGCTGCGAACACCAACTTGGGCAGGGCATAGTCCACCAACAACCTAACCCTTTGAGACGCCCTGAGCTTGGAAGCCTGGATAGACCTCACAAAACCCCGGACTATCTCAGGGAGGGGTACCCTTGTGAACCCCTGCCAGGGATCGACCTGAATCCCCCAGTATTTCACCGAGGATCCAGGCTTCATCATGTGCAGGTCGCTGTCTCCAACCCGCCAGGTAGGACAGGCGTTCACAGAGACAGTCCCACACACATTCTGGATTAGAAACCCATGACACTTAGCAGGCTGGATCTGAAAGCCTGAGAGTTCACAAAAAGCGTCTAGGATGTTAAGGTTACAAACCATACCAAGCCAGGAGTCGCTCAGCAACGCAAGATTGTCTGCGAAGGCCAGGGTTGAGATCGATGTGCTGTCCCATCGAAAAGCCCATGCCTTCTCGTTCAAGAGTACGGATAAAGGGGTCTATAACCAAGTTGAAGAGCAGGGGCGACACTGAGTCACCCTGCTTTACCCCGGAGTTCATGCATATCATAGGGGACGATGCCTCTCCAACTCCGAACTTAGTCACACATCCACGGTAAGAGTTCCCCAGGAGCTCCATCACATGCTGGTCCAATCCTCTCCGCTTCAGCACCATGAACAAGTGTTCGTGGGGAACAGAGTCGAACGCCTTGGCAAAGTCAATGAACACCACTGCCAAAGTCCTCCTCTCCATCCCGTCCAGAACCATGAGGTTTTCAGAGCATCCTGGAGTGTCCATGAAGCGACGTTGCCGTGTATGAACAGTAAAAGCACGCTTCATCTGCCCATGGAGAATCTTAGAGAACAGCCTAAGGACTATAGATCCGATCATAATCGGGCGCCAATTTCCTGCGATGGTCAGGCAGGTGGGATCTATGGATATAGGAAGCAGTACTGTTTGACATTACTTCAGTGCATCCGGAATGATCCCTGCAACCAGCCATGTGTTGTACATGTGCGCCAGCTTCTCTCCCTTCGGGTCCCAGTCCAGTAGATCCTGCCTACTGATATGATCTGGGCCCGCTGCAGAACTCTTATGACTCAGCATGAGGTTTTCCATGACTGTAGCTGGATCGATTAGCACGTGGAACTCACTGTTGTCGACCCTCTCTCCAACACAGAATTGACCTAACCCTTTGGTGGGTTGAGATTAGGGTTAGGGTTAGGGTTAGAACTGAGAAATGGGAATGGGGCATGTCGCATCACCTTTTCCGTCTAGGATCCGGGCCGCCAGTCTAGAGGGGTCCCTTAGAAACTCACGCTGAGTTTTCCTGAACACCCTCCTCGCCGCAGTCTTTCTCCCTCTTGTGCCCACCACAGGTCTGTTCACCAACCTATAGACCCTGGTCAATGTTCTATGCACCGGTCTCACCTTCACAATCCTTTCTAGGGCTTTAGCCTGGACCACCTCCGAAGAGCAGTCCTCCCTCCTCAATGCCTGCCTAGAGGTCCTTACCTCGATATCACCAGCCAAATCCACCTCATTATCGATCGCATCCAGGAGCCAGCGCAAAACTCACATTTAAGGTGGCAGTGATCCCCGGAGTGGGCCAACAGATGTGACACATTCACGTCTGTCGCCAGATCGGGACCCCCCCTCAGCTCCTCACGCAGCCGGCCAAGCTTGTCCTTAATCCCTTCGACAGACCTACCAGAGTTCAAATTCTCCGAGATACACAGGCATGCGCCAGCAGTCACCAAATAACTTAAACATGCAACAAAGTGCAGCCAGCTCAACTCTACCCCATCCACCATCAGCATCAGGTCTAGCGATGCACACACGCTCACCCACTTTTCTTGCGCTCTCATAGTGAACCCTGTGACTCCGACGACAATGGATGGAAAGTCCTCGCCCAGCCTTGAACCCTCTCCCACAATGGACACAAGCATGCAGAGCAAGAGTGTCCACAGGCCCCGCACCCAAGCATTTGGGCACGTGACACGCTATGGACTGGCGACTGGGGTTGGACCTCCCACACACTGAACACCGAAATAACAACCGCGCCCGCGAGTGCCTGACGATAAAATGCCTCACCGCCAAGTGAATGAACACAAGGTACTTGCCACACAGTTCACAACCGACCTTCATTGCGGGGAGCAATATATGCACCACCCGACCCAACACCGGAGCTTCCAGGGCAGAGAAGCCGACCACACCCGATGCCATAGGCGCTGTTAGAGAAAGTGGCGAGGGACCAGAGGACCCTGGATCCGTTACCAGAGTCACAGGGCCAACCGAATCCACTAACCACTGGGCAAATTCCTTCTCAGTCTGCTGCCCACTATCGGCAAAAGACAACCATGATGGCATTGCGTTTCATTCATAGGGTGAATAGGCGTTACAGGGTGTAACTCAGCCTCCAAGCGTGTACTTGGGTTGCGTTTAAAAGACCCCGGGTGCTTAACCAGGTTGTCATCAAGAGTCACTGGATTCACACTTGCGTTCAAAGGCCTTCTTTTTATTCCCAGGTTCGGCCAAAACACTGGGAGCGGCAGTTCTACTTGGCCGACTTGCCCCGGATCTGACAAATATACGTGTTGCAGACCCTCCCCCTTCTTACACTTCCGCCTACAAGCACGCACTGGATCCATAGTCCTGTCGGTTAGGACTCTCCTGCAATCCAGTGATATTATCTCACGACGGTCTCAAATAACTTGTGTTTTGGAGCAATGCGGGGAATACATATCGTTCTGCAAGGCTCAGCAGTAGCAACAAACAACTTTCCAAGATTAACTGTATCGATAATCGGTCTTCCCAGGGTGAGAGTAATATTATATTCATCCACTCATTATGCCCTGTTACTCTCATACACCCCCCCCCCCCCGAGCTCCCTCGCTCTCGGCGTCCCGCTGGTCACCCCGGGGGGAGCCTGACAAAACAATTAAGCCCACCACGGCCCAAGGGCACATGGCTGTATAGGGCAGCAACAACTTGGGAATCCACACACACCTCGGTCTCCCGGGCTGAGTGCAGCCACACCCGGTTGAACATGTTATCTTAATTGAATGTTTTGAAAAAAATAATTTTAATTGTATTTTAATATACTATGCTTTAATATTAAAATAAAGTATACTTACAATTAAATATTTGATAGTACACTTACAATACATTTGATCTAAAATTGTATTTTAATAGACTTTCAATAAAGTATATTAAAATAGAGTATATATAAAGTGAAATCTTTGAAAGTACACTTCAAATACATTTGCTCAAAAATTATATTTTTATTTAGTATTTATGAAGTATATTCAAATAAAGCGTACTTACAATTAAATGTTTGAAAGTACACATAAAATACATTTGATCTAAAATTGTATTATAATACATTTTTACTAAATAAAAAAAACTTACAATTAAATATTTGAAAGTATACAATACTATTAATTTAAAGTTGTATTTTAGACTACTTAAGAAATGTTAATATGTGGTTTAAATAGAATAGAAACATTTATGTGTCTATTTAATTAATTTCAGTGAGGAGCACCAATTACAGGTCTCCGATCATAGAGCAGTATTTTTTAAACAATACAGCTCCATTACTGGGTGTCCAATCACAAGCTCCGGTTAACTATGCCACTGACGTTGTTGCCGCTGACACCAGGTGGAACACTTGCCATTTTCTTCTTACTGAGAAACGGGTCACTAATCTATGAATGATATTTTTTTAAAGTAAAAAGATGGATAAAAGACAGTACAGAAATGATGCCAAACCTGGAATCCGAAGAGTTGTCTTTTATCCAACTTTTTAATTTCAAAAAATGCCAATCATAAATTTGTGACCAGTGTCTCAGTAAGAAGAAAATGGCAAGTGTTTCATTGAGTGGTCTTTGCCAACCAGAAGGAAAGGAACTCGGCCAACACTTGCAACTAAAATCCTAAGGTTGGAGCTAACTTTAAGTCCGACTGTAGTCAGCTAGAATTTCTAGAAAGATTCTGCCATTCAAAGCCATAGTTAACCTTATCCCTCAACACCCTCTGGCACAGAATTTATGTGTTTAATATATGTTGATGTAGCTTTTCTAGCGTGCTCTGTGAGTAAAATGTTCACTCTTAACTTTATCCAACTTTAGCAATGTAGCTAACGTTACAACGAGCTAATGTTTTGCTAATGTTTTCTACTGCAACAGTCGACAAATTGCGCGCAACCGAGGTAGAGTTCAGTTTGACATTGGATATTCAACTAACTTTGGAACATTCACTCAGTGGGGCTCCTCACATCTTATTTCATATTAGATACGTATTGAATATATAGTATTAGTAGTATATATATATATCTATATTTATATATATATATATATATATATATATATACAGTGTTATTCAAATTTCAAGTGCTCCGAGGTGTAGGTTAGTTAAAAAAGCTGTTGTCTGATGTCTGATATCTATAGCCTACCAACAATTACTATACTATAGGGAATAGGAAAGATTAACAATGTCACCAACATGGCATGCATGATTAAAGAGAACTGAGCATAAAATATTTTCTTAAATTGTTTCCTACCCCATTATAATGATTTCATTATTAATTGCTAAGAAAGATATCTAACTACAAATATGCTTGACTTTTTCTTAGATGATTTTCCAGATCTGGTGGTAAAGAGGGAGGCCTAGAAGTGAGAAGACCTATGGTTGGATGGTACAACAGCTGCCAGTGCTGTGAAAGCATCCAAAACTGCAAAGTCTTAGGTTAGAATATTGATTTAAAATACATTTAAATGTACAAATGCATTTGTGAATATCCATACACTAATTATTTCACATTGTTTTATGTCCTTAGATGAATCTGGGGAACTCAGATGTTGTGGTGGAGCAGCGGTATTGTCGCATTTGTTTGTTTCTTCGCCATGTACAAATGTCACATTTGTTTGTTTCTTCTCCATGTACAAATGTTGCATGTTTGTTTGTTTCTTCTCCATGTACAAATGTTGCATGTTTGTTTCTTCTCCATGTACAAATGCAATGGAAACACACTCAAGGAATATATGCTTTGTGTAATTTTCCATTTATTTTCCTTTTCCATGCTGTGAACGGGAAATGACCCTGTGCTGTTTTTGTAAGCACGGAAAAATTAAGTTGAAACTTTCATCTAAAGTTTGAAAGTCTATGAAACGGTTTAATATTACCAAAAAGTTAAACTATTCGTATGTATGAAACGCACTGAAAGCAATGCTAATTGAAAATATATTTTTTATTTCACTGAAAGTGTGCCTATGGTGTGTTAGTAGCATACTAGAAATACTTGTGTATCTAGAGTGTACTTTAGTCACACTAGCAATGCATTTTAAATACTTACTTAAAGCAACTTTAAATGTCACTTAAGGTGTATTTTCAAAGCTACTTACTTAATTTTGCTTTTAATTGTACTTAAAATACACTAGCGACATAATAATACGCTGTAAATATGTTGAGTATATAATAAAAAACACTTTGAAACATTTAAAGGCCACCGTTAGTGTATTGATAGTGTACTTTAGTAATAGTAGAAGATCATTTTAAATATGCTGAATGCAAACTAGAAGCAACTTTAAAAATCACTTAGTATACTTAAAGTATAGTATAGTATATATTCTTGATATAGTATGAACATACTTTTACCATACTAATACACATATCTTGCACATTCCAAAAAAAGTGTACTTCGGCATGCTTTTAGTGTATTCTTAGTTGTTCCAATTTATCACACTAACACTACTTAAGTTGCAATAAATATATATTTTAGCACATCTTTACTGCACTTTTAAGTATACCAAGTACAACTTAAATTGTGTTAATTTGTTCCAAAATAGCATGACTTTAGATCAGCTTAAGATAAACTAAACTACATCCAGAAAAGTGTACTTTTTCTGTATTGAGTACACTACTTAGTATATATTTTGTTTAAAATAAGTATACTTTTTTCACTTGGGCACTTACCGCAATAGCCTGTAGATCCTTATGTTTGGCCAGCCCCTCAGGCATCCTTCCAGGGAGAAACAAGACAGAGCAGATGTGGGGGGAAAAACTATTTAGCCAGACAAAAATCAGGAAATGGTTTCTAACCTGGGGTTCAGACGCACAACCAGGGGTTACGAAGCTGATTTTATAGGTGTAAGATGTTTTTTTTCTTTTTTGGTCTCAGCATTTATTATGTGATACGTCGAATGACGCACACATCTTGCTCTCACAAAGTCATATTATTATTATGTGATTGCGTCAGCATGACGCAATCATATACTGTTATTGCAAAGTGATGTTCTTATTCTTATTCTTATTATTAGGCCTATTTTTGGTGCCTTACCTACGCCCGCAGTTTTGACCCAATCTATTCCATCCAGTTCCCACATGTCTTCGGTAATACAGTCCAGTGCGCGTGTATACAGCTAAGTGATCGGTTCACGTGTTATATTTTATTATTATTTTTAATCGTTTTTTGGCCCCATTGAAATGACTGGGGAGTGGGTTTTGTCTGGGAGAGTTTTCACAGGCATATACCACCATCTGGCATTGATCCTATGTAATAGCAAGTTATGTTTGTATACTGACTGTCTTATAACACCAGCTGTGAACTGCATCAATGAATGACTCTGTCTGGTTATTTGACATGTAAACATAGCATCAGAAATGGGATAGCTAATTCATAAATAACAAAAACACCGTGCCAACATTTCAGGATATCTGCACGATAGCGCCTGTACATGTATATGTAACGGAGTCACCGTATTGCTAATTATTCCATAGTGAGTTAGTTAGTTTCTAGTTAGCATTAGCGCCTAGCCATGGATAGATGCTTCCCCCTCAAGCAGTAATAAACGACAATTGCATAGTGTTTCATGTTCACAAGCTATAAAAAAAATCAAGAAGTGAGTGCTATTGAAATAACGGTTTAGAATAGTCAATGATACAAACCATAAGGCATGCCACATTGACAGTCAACACTGTGTAGTGAACTAACAATTTGTGAAAGATGACAAAGGCATTGTACAAAGGCAATACAACACTAGATATAATTTTGGCATATGGAACGTCATACACTAAGCCATGTTAGCTTGCAAGCTTATTAGCCAAAGTTTCATAGTTCCATTTTCTTCATGTTAAGATAATTAATTATGTAATTAAAGAATTTGCGTTTTGGATTGGTTTGGAACATGATAGGCAAGCAGTGTAGACACTTGACGCTAGTTATAATGTAGTTAAACGGAATGCTTGTTACAGTAGCCTAATTATGTCACTATGTCCCCTTCTAACAAATTGTCTTACACCTTGGATGTCCCACCATTTCTTAAAGGGGCCCTATTATGCAAATTTTCAGGTTCATACCTTTATTTCGGAGTTCTACTAGAATAGGTTTACGCGTTTTAATGTTCAATAAACAATTTATTATTTCTGTCGTGGATCCGATCTTTATACACTCATGAACATAAGTAAAGTAGAACACATTAAGACACGGACACAGAAATGGTTGCGGTCAAATATTATATTTGTTGTACAACAAATTCGTAAACACGAGTTAACCAGATAATAAAGTTCGATACAAGTATTTTACCAAGATAGTGCTTCTGCAAAGGACAAGGTGCGTTTGCAGAAGGATCATACTCACAACGTGTAAGACGCTGTCCGAAGGAGAATGACAATCTCTCTCTAAAATGTGCTTCCTTAAATACTATTAAAAAAGTGTTACGTGTATCATGTATATCGTGTAGTATAGTGACACTGGGGCTACCTTATTACGTAAATGTTCTGTACATAGTATCTTATCTGCAGATGTCCTGTTCCCAGGGTACATGATAACATATGTCAATGTCTGAGGAATACAGCCTATAGGTTGGAACAGTAGGCCCATTCCCGTAAAAGGGTTGGAACTTATAATGTATACAACAGATTTTATTTTTAGCTTTAGCTCACGTCTCTTTCAGGCCCCCCCTCCCGACGAGGGGAAATTTGCCGTTGCGCTGACAGAAACAGCGTTTTCTCAACATGGTGAAACCACACGGCCTCCGCTCTTACTGGCTCTGGTTGAGGGCGTCCCAAACATTATTCAAATGTATGACTTAGTGACATAGATAAGTTATGGCCAGTTCATGAGCAGTGTTTTGGATGCAATGCAAATTTGGATTGAAACTCCAAAATCCAACAATACTAAGCAGTGTCAGAATGAACAGCACAGACTGGCTGATACACAACGGCTATTTAAACAGGCGGCATCACAATTTAATTAAGGTTTTTACAAATGTGTATTTCAGTGGTAAAATAATCAGTTTAGAACAAGCTTTAACACTTTAGACAATAGACTACTGCTGAGTTTATGTCTGCAGCGCTGTCCACTTGTGATACGATCCCCAGAAGGCTTAATAATGAAGGTTGAGCTACCACGAGGACGTAGGGGAGACTGGGGACAGTTGCAACACTTTTTGCATTTCTCTGTTACTCACTGACTAATTGACATAGACCAGCCAAAATTGTATATATTCAACTTATATCTGTCTTCTAATTACCCATACAATTTAAAGATGACTACATGTGACATATAGTTCACAATATTTATATGAGTGGAAGAAGTCGCAACTGGCCCCAAGTGGACGTTTACACTTGTGTTCAGTTCAGCGCTGTCCACCAACACAGGAGGACATAGTGGTGCTGCAGCGCTTACTTTAGGGGACTGGCCACCCGCACCGCCTGGTCGCTGATGGTGGAAACGCAATCACATCCGCATTTTCTCATGGAAATGCATTTCTAGTTATTATTATTATTAGGCCTGTTTTTTTGCACCTTAACTACACCCGCAGTTTTGACCCTATCGATTCCATTCCAGTGCCCAAATGTCTTGGTTAATGTCATCCAGTGCGAGTCTATAGTCCAAGTGATTGGTCCACATGTTATATTTTTTATTATTATTTTTATCAGTTTTTGGTCCCATTGAAATGACTGGGGACAGGGTTTTGACTGGGAAACTGTTTTCACGGTCATATACCTCCATCTAGCGTTGATGTTGTACTGAATTCTAGTAAGAATTGTATATGCTAGTTTTACACCATATATTAATTTTATATATTTTGTATATAGAATATATGTATCCTGTATGATTTTTACAGATCTTTTCCAGTAGGGCAATCCCCTTGGCCAGTGAGTCAAAAAGTTAATTGCGGACACAGTCTGTAGCAGTCCACTCGTGCTGCAGCCAGGGCGGGTTCTGTGTCAGTCCAATCACTGTGACGCGTCACATTCACATCTGCTCAGGGAAATGCATTTTCTAGTAATGTGATGCGTTAGCGATGTCAGTGATGACGCATCACATCTTGTTATCGTAAAGTCATATTATTATTAGGCCTATTGAAATTAATGGGGACAGTTTTTCCACAGGCATACAGTATACTGACATCCAGCGTTGATGTTATGTATTTGCATGTTGTTATGTTTGCACCAACTGTCTTGGTTACTACGCCGATCACCAGTTGTTAACTACATTAGTGACTCCGTCTCGTTAATTGAAATCGAAGCATGGTATCAGAAGAGGGAAAGCTAAATCATAAATAACAAAACACCACGCCAACAGTTGAGATCATCTGAATCAATCATATTATTTATATTTACCGTTACCTTGGCAGACAGGGTTTCAGCTATATTTGGAGCTCTCACAAGGTTACGTTAGCTTGTTCAAATTATACTGTTGGGCTGGCTTTTGCTCAAAATTGCACGGACATGCAGACTCAGAGCAGGGGAAAATAATCATCAAATGAGAAAGATGCATGAAGGCAGGGAGAATTTATTATGCAATTAAATTAATGGTTAAAAAGGAAAACAACTAATGCCTTGAGACGGCAACTTTGATCTAGGTTGTCCGCGTGAACAGAGCCAGCTATTTTGTCTTGTCTTAATTCGTCACGACATAATGAACTAAGATTTCTTATACATTTTTGTTGTCAACATTTCTTTCATTTATGTTGTCGTTACAATTTAGTCATGAAAAAAAGGTTGTCAACGAATACTTTGACAAAATGTTCGTTGACAAAATTAACTCTGATATGGCGGCACAATATCGTTTTTCCATAGTGAGTTAGCTAGTTTCCAGTTAGCATTAGCACTAGCCTTGGATACTTGCTTCTGCAAAGAAGGACATCATTAAAGACTGGAGCACAAACTGGGAAATTCACGGCTAGGAGTAGGACATTTTTGACAATATCTGTTCATGAGACAAATAAAAGTACTGCCTTCATTGGGACAATCAGGTTGGTCTACAAGCCTTTGCTTGGTGACAATTTGTTTACTGTAACTTACAAAATCGGCACAGGTTTATTTTATTAATTTAAGGGCTTGATAAACCTTTATAAAGTGAAGGTGTCAATAGATAATCAAAAAATAATAAATAAGAACTAATGATCTGTCAGGAATTGGTGTGTTTTTGAATACTACTAGGCTACAAGTTATTCACTGAAAAAACGCACAAGAATAACTCACTAAATGTTTACAACTGGGTAGGTGAGCCGCTCGCCCAAGACACGTTTTAAAAACCCCTGTCAACAAACGGGGTCTGAAGCGCAGTCCACTTGTGCTGCGGTAAGGCGGTCAGTCCAATCACTGGACGCATCACATCCGCATTTGCTCATGGAAATGCATTTTCTAGTTTTATTTTTATAAGATTATATCTTTATTGAACAAAAAAAGGAGAAAAGTTTCATACAAATTATAAGGGCGCGTCACACAGCTGCATAGTTAAAACAAATAGTGGAAAGAGGCTAAGCGTCAGAGAGAAGAGAATGCTAAATTTCTGAAAAAGACAAAAAAGAGTTACCGAGAAAGTTACATCAAATTTTGTCCACTGCCTCTATAAAGCCAAATTTAAAGTGAATGTGTTTTTTTGTAGTGAGAAATTGGCGATTGAAAGTATGAAACCCAGCAAACTGAAGCGATGCCAGGCTACTAAACACTAAAACGCCGGGTCAACCCAAGGAGTTTCTCCTCAGAAAAAAAAAAGTTGTAGTGACAAACAGGCCCCAGAACAATAAGGAAGGTTGATAAGAGTCCTAAAAACCTTTGATAAATGCCCTGTATAGTCAACTTGAATAGATAAACAATGTGCGATTAATTAGCAATTCATCTGTGATAAACTGCGGACACCAATGTGATTAATCCTGATTAACTTTTTTATCGTTTGACAGCCCCAATTTTTATTATTGTTGTTGTTGTTGTTATTATAATGACACAATGGACTTAATGCAGTATGGATGTACTGTATGTTTGAGTACAGCTGCAGCTCAAGCAACATCCAGCACTCCAGCTACCTCCACGAGGGAAACAGCATGCATCGGGCGACTTCTGTTAATTGTATATTACAGTACATGTTATGAATCATTTTGTATCCTTACTAAAAGATTAATACTAATTATATTTGCATTCATGTTTGGATTTGCCTGCAGGTGAAGGAACAATCAGCATAACATACACCCCATCAACCAGCCGTGCCACTACTCTACAGCCTGCAGCTACATTGGAACATCTCCTAAAGTGATTTGAGTCCATCAAGGCAGCACCTATAGATCCTGCTGACTGGCCAGCCCTGTCTGATACAGTGAGGACCGAGTTAGTCAGCAGAGGGCCATATCAGATAATATCAGACTTTATATTTCCAAAAAGAGAGGATGGGAGAAGTTGGCATCACTACTTTTACAGAACATTAGCGAATGGAGAGAAAATCAAGAGAAGCTGCGTGGTGTATTTTAATAAAAAATAAGTCATTACTGCTTCTGCTGCAAGCTGTTCTCACAAAAACAATACAGACAATTATTTTGGATTGCACTGTGCACTTGGGATTTGAGTCACAAAGAGGAACTATCAGTCACAATTCAACTTGTTGCAATAGAGGACACACTCCAAATAAAAGAGCGTTTTATGGGGTCCCTTGAGGTGGAAGAGTCCACTGGAGAAAGCCTTTCAACCCTCATTCTGAAAAGACTAAAATACCTCAACATCCCTTTTGAAGACTGTAGAGGGCAGTCTTACGACAATGGTTTTACGCATTTCCTTCAAAATTTTACTTCTCGCTTAGAAATCTCTTCATGGACTAGCCCGTTCCTACCTCTCTGACTTCCTCCAACCCTACACGCCTTCTCGTACCCTCTGCTCCTTTGACACTGGTCTCCTCACTACCCGCAAAACCAGACTCAGCTCCACGGGGGACAGAGCGTTCTGTGCTGCTGCTCCGTTTCCCTGGAATTCCCTTCCCCCTGCGATTCGAAACTCTGACTCCGTTAACATTTTTAAATCCCGCCTCAAAACCCACTTGTTTCCCTTAGCTTACTCCTATCTCTTTGACTTTTTTCAATTTTTTTCCTGCCTCAATTCCCCAGTATCTGTGTATTGCATTTTAAATGTTATATTGTACAATTTATTAATATATTTGTATGTATTGTTTCTACATTCTATGCCATGTGTGGTGACCTTGGGTGTCTAGAAAGGCGCCTATAAAATTAAAGGTATTATTATCATTATTATTATGGTACTAATATGAAAGGAAAGAGGAAGGGAGTCCAAGCTAGACTTCTGCAAATAAATTCAAAATTTGTATTTGAGCCATGTGGAGCACACACATTGAATCTGGTGGTTGCTGATGCAGAAAAAAGCTCTGGAGATGCCACTTGCTATTCTGGCTGCCTGCAAAAGCTTTTAACGCTGTTCTCTGCCTCCACATTTAGAGATGGACCATCTTAGAAAGCCTTACCAACACAGCACTGAAATCCTGGTCAGATACCAAATAGGAAAGTCGGATCAATAGTGTAGAGGTATTGAGGTAAGGTACCAGACTGCAGAAGTCAGAGGTTAGAGACCAAGCCACAGATCCTGTTGTATAAATGTAGGCTTGACGTTTGGCTGAAGAGGTTGGATCTTACCACTTTTCAATCTACGTATATGGCAAGGTATCACATTCTGTTTCCCCCTATGGAAAATTTCCTTCTCGAGATGCCACTCTTACACTTCGCCCTTAGCCAATTGATAAAAATGTATGGCATGCTGGTACAGCCAGACACGCGCCATCTTACCTCTTAGCTGATTAGGGACAGATTGTACAGAGTTGTGACCCTCAGAGACAGGAAGAAGTGTTACAATTGTTGGTATCACAAAGCTGTTGGAAAGAGGTATTTCAGGTGGCTTATTACAACCCAATGGCCGGCCACCTGGGTTTTGCTTAGACATTAGATCGGATAATGGCCTGTTTCTATTGGCTAGGGATCCGGGCAGTTGTATGCAAGTGGTGTGCGTCCTGCCCGGAATGCCAGCTCGTGAATGCCCCAGCAATTCCAAAGGCCCTGTTGTACCCTCTTCGGCTGATTGTAGTGCCCTTCGAAAAAATTTGCATGGATATCATCTGGCCATTAGACCGAAGCGCACAGGGCTATTGGTTTGTGTTAGTCATTATTGATTATGCAACCCGGTGCCTAGAAGCAGTGCCGTTGCGCAACATTTCTGCAAAGAGCGTTGCACAGGCGCTATTTACAGTCATCTCCCAAGTGGTAATCCCTAAACGATTCTCACTGATTAGGGCACCAATTTCATGTCACGTACTCTAAAGGAGCTTTACGGTTTATTGGGGAGTCACGTGATTAGAACGAGCGTTTATCATCCCACTACAAACAGACTCTGTGTGCGCTTTAATAAAGACACTGAAAGCCATGATCCGTAAATGTATACACAAGGATAGTCGAAATTAGCATAAATGGCTAGATTCCCTGTTGGGGTTGAGAGAAGTGCCCCAGGCTTCCACAGGGTTTTCCCCCTTCGAGTTGTTGTATGGGCGACAACCGCGAGGTGTCCTAGACCTGGTTAAGGAAAGCTGGGAGTGTGGGTCTAGCGACAGTAAGAACAAGAATCAGTATGTCTTGGACCTAAGGGCCTTCTCTAATCCCTTCCTTTAGGGTTGTTTGGGGCTCCAGCCACCTTTCAGCGCCTAATGGACCATGTGCTGTGCCCTCACGCTGCATATGCTGCCGCCTATCTAGACGACTGTCATCTACAGCAAAACCTGGGCGGAGCATATGCAAGAGGGTAGCGGCTGTCCTAGGGGTGCTGCGAGAGGCGGGGCTCATCACCAACCCAAAGAAGTGCGTGATTGGTGGGAGAGAGATACGTTATCTGTGGAGATACGTTGGAGTTGGCTGGCTATTACCAGCAGTTTGTTCCGTGGCCTTCCCCCTCACTCATTGATCTCACTAGAGTGCCCCAGATCTGGTCCAGTGGACAGAGTAGTGCCAGGTGGGGTTTGAGAAGTTGAAAAATGCCCTCTGTGGAAACACAGTTCTGTATGCACCTTATTTTGATCTCCCTTTCTCCCAACAAACTGACGCCTAGAACCAAGGACTGGGGGCAGTCTTGTCTCAGCAGCAGGGGGGAGGTTGCTCGTCCGGTGCTGTACCTGAGCCGCAAGTAGTCGGATCGTGAGGGTCGGTACAGTATGGTAGATAAAGAGTGCCGGGCCAACAAGTGGGCGTTCGACACCCTCTGCTACTATTTTCTGGGGCGCGCCTTCACCCTCTGGTGGAGATATTCAGCCTGCTCAATGAGAACATCAAGCGCAAGGGCCAATGTTATGGAATGCAAGGAGGCAGTAGATGCTTTTGTGCGCAAAGTGGAGTACAGAAAGAATACTGGGAAAGGGAGACCTACAACTGTTTCCTTTGCTAATGGAACAGTCAGGGGAACGTTACCTCATGCTTTGGTCAGACAGTTCACCCACCATATGGAGCAGCTTCAGGGGGAGACAAACTCACAGTTCTCAGATGTTAATGAACATGTTGCAAAAGACGCATGGGTGATGGAATAATTTCTTGCAAAAGAGGACGATGTGAAACACCGGAGGATGAGCTCATGGATATCAAGTCAAATTATCTCTTAAAGAGATTTTACACTGGACGTGGATTCAAGCGGTTTTGCCTTGTGAAAGTAACCCGGTTTCGCTCCAGTTATTTGCTCTGTGCTGTTATAGTTTTTTGTGCAATGAATATAATGAAATATGCATAAGATTATTCCCAAAAAAGTAGGCTACTTTATCCATTGTTTGTAATTGTATGTGGGTGGGGGTGGTGGGGGTCGTCAGTGTATACAATGGTGAAATAGGGGTTCCCTAAGAAAAAGGATGGGAACCACTGGTATAGTCTTTACAAACATACAGGTGTTTGGCACAGATGTAGTTTCGCCGTGATGGTATGGCTGACAGATTGCATCTCCAGATTAAATTGAGACACTCATGAAGCATGGAGCAATGAAAATACAATTCCCCAGACGGGGGCACAGTTTACATTTGCATTTATATTTTAATTTTGCTACCTTCAAAACATGTGACTATAGAATGGGAAATTAAAATGCAAAGTATTAGATTTTCTTTTTTATTTACAATATTTGAAAATGTAAATGCTAATTGTTGCATCTAAAATTTTTCCTTTGATGTAAACAGTGTTCATTTTGTCAACGAAAACCTTTACTAAAAGTATTCGTTGACGACCATTTTTCAGGACTAAATTGTAACAACATCGTAAATGAAAGAAATGTTGACAACAACAATTAAGACTAAATCTTAGTTCATTATACCCTGACAAATTAAGACGAGACGAAATAGCTAAAACCCTGTCTGCCAAGGTAACGGTAAATGTAAATATACAGTATAATATGATTGATTTGATAACATTAGGAAAACCTAACGTTACGTGTCATAGTGCCTGCTCTTGCTTTGAAAGCAGTGGCACTCACCTCAGAGCAGTGCCAAATTTATCATTCAGTTTAGCCAGATTGCATAAGATTCTTTTTTTTTAGATTGCATAAGCTAGTTATGGTTAACATCAGCCACTGCCCTCTTGCTAGGGCGTCGCGTGTAGCCTACTGTTCAAGTGGTTGGTTGCATGTGTAGAAGTGTGCATATAAACCACAGCTATTTATGTTAATTCTCCTTAGGAGTCAGGACTAAAACATTGATTAAAATTTGACTTAAACGAAAACTGACTACCACTGACTAAATCACAATATGAAATGACGAAAATTTTCCTTTAACGCAGCTACAATTTTCAGTAAGGTTGAAGACAAAAACTAAATAAAAAATAAAAATGACTGGACGTAAAGTTTGCATATACGACTGGGAATTGGAAATGCAATCTCCAGATGCGTCCAGGTCGGTAAACTATTTAATAGAGCCTATTACATCCATGTAATTGTATGTTTTTTGTTTTGTAAGTGAATTTGACAACATTCACAGCAAGGGTTGCTGGAAGAAAAGTTCAGTTTAATCCACACTGATGCACCCACTGTAGAGATGGATCGACCCGCAGGCCGGGCGGGTTCGGGTAAGCTTTCTAGAAAATGTTGCGGGTTTGGGCGGGCAGGTCGAAGAGTGACAAAGCAGCGTTCCGAGAAAGTTATTAATCATTTGCAGAAACATTGCGTGTGCATTACTGGTCCACCTTCTCTTCCCCTGTGTGTGAGTGTGTGTCTCTCTCTCTCTCTCTGTGTGTGTGTGTGTGTGTGTGTGTGTCTCTCTCTCTCAATTTCAATTCAATGGTGCTTTATTGGCATGAAAATACAAAGTAAATATTGCCAAAGCATACATACATTTTAAAAACAAATATAATAACAGTATTGATAACATAAAAATAACATATAATTTGTAGTTTACTCAAGAGGTTACTCTTGTCTGGTGGTGTGGCAAGATGTGACATAGAGTCCTGCCATTATGACACACTCACTAATTTCACCCAGAAGGTATTCAAGTTTTTGCAAATCAGTACTAGCGTAAAAGTTTCAAGATATCATTTGAAATTTAGGGAAGAGGGTTTTTTAAATGAGTTTGTATTTATCACATTTTAAAAGAAAGTGAAGCTCTGTCTCCACCTCACCCTGGGAGCAAAGTGAGCACAGTCTGTCCTCCCTGGGCACCCAGGTCTGCCTGTGACGGCCTCTTTCTGTGGCCAGGCTGTGCTCACTGAGTCTGTACCTTGTCAATGATTTCCTCAGTTTTCTGTCAGTTACAGAGGTCAGGTAGTCTGCCATTGTGTACTGTCTGTAAAGTGCCAAATAGAAATCAAGTTTACTTTGGGATTTTGTTGATTCTTTCCAATATGATATGTAATTTTCTTTTTGTTTCTTCATAATATGGTTGGGCCAGATTGTCTGAGGATAGTCCTGAGGTGTAGTGCTATCGGGTGAATTTATCCCCAGGACCAGCTGGATGAGGGGACCCTTTTTATTGCTCAACTCTTGGCATTTAAGGGCATTATAATGGTAGGAGTTGGGGTTACTATTTTTTAAATGATTATAGAATTTGACGGCTCGTTTCTGGATTGTAATAATTAGGGGGAATTGGCCTAATTCTGCCCTACATGCATTGTTTGGGGTACTTCTTTGTACATCGAGGATAGATTTACAAACTTCTGCATGTAGGGTCTAAATTGAATGCTTTTCCCATGTTTTAAAATTTTGTTTGGTGAGTGGACCCCACACTTCACAACCATACAGAGCAATTGGTTCAATTATTGTTTTAAAGGTTTTGAGCCATGTTCTAATTGGTATGTCGAATTGTATTCTTTTGATTGCAAAAAAAGCCCTTCTTGCGTTTTCTCTCAATATCTCCACAGCTTTATTTAAGTTACCCGTTGAACTAATATTTATGCCGAGGTAATTATAGTTTTTTGTGTGCGAGACGATAATGTTGTCAAGTTTATTAGTTTCCTGGGACTTGGACCTTTTCTGGAAAATCATCACCTTGTTTTTTTTTAAGTTAACTTTCAGAGCCCATGTTAAACAAAATTGGTGTAAAATGTCTTAGGCTTTCCTGTAGGCCTTCCTTGGAAGTGGACAGCAGAACCAAATCGTCTGCAAAAAGAAGGAATTTTACTTCCTTGTACAGCAGCATAGGACCACTTGTTTTGGATTTTTGGAGTTGCTGGGCTAGTTCATTGATATAAATGTTGAACAGAGTTGGACTGAGGTTACAGCCCTGTCTCACTCCTCATTTTTGTGAGAAATAGCTTGATCGTTGATGTCCAATTTTTATAGCAAATTCATTGTTCACTTGTTCATAGATTTGATACAGTCATAGGTTTTACCACCAATGCCGCATTCGAGTAATTTATAGAGGAGCCCTTCATGCCAAATTTAATCAAATGCTTTGTGGAAATCGACAAAGCATGAGTACATTTCTTAATTGTTTTTTGTTACATGTGCGTCAATTAATGCCATAAGTGTATAGATGTGGTCTGTGGTTCTGAAATTTGGCAGAAATCCAATTTGGCTTTCATTTAATAACTGCAGATCTTTGAGGTAGTTATTTATCCTTGAATTGATTATGCTGCAGTATAATTTGCCTAGGTTACTGATTACACATATACCTCTGTAATTTTGGGGGTCAAATTTGTTGCCACTTTTGTGAATAGGTGTGATTATACCTTGTTTACAAATTTCAGGAAAGTAACCTGCCCTAAGGATTATGTTAAACAATTTTAGTATGGCCAATTGACATTTCTCATTGCTAAACTTTAACATTTAGTTTAAAATGCTGTCTTGGCCACAGGCTTTTTTGGATTTCAAAGCCTTTATTTATTTTTATTTTTATTCAATACCAGTTATGGGAAAGTCAATAGGATTCTGATTGTTTTTAATGACATTTTACATAAAGTTTTTCTTTGATGGCCACAGTTTCTGATTCTGTGCCAACTGGGTCATCAAATAAGTTTTTAAAATGATTCGTCCAGATGTCTGTCCTGGATCACCAGTTCCTCATGTTTCTTTTTAAACAGGTAATTCCAATGGTCCCAGAACGAGTTGTTCTCTATGCTCTTCAATTAAAAACAATTGTTTTTCATCTAATTTAGTTTTTTCATTCTGATTGTTGTCTTATATTTCTTTAGCGTCTCACAGTACTGAAGGCGTAACTGATCATCAGCAGGATTTCTGTTTTTGATTTGATATTATTAGGTGGCCGACTGGTACAGTCGGGCAACTATTGTAATTGTTATTATTATTATTATTATTCCCCCAAATATCCTACTTCCCATGGTTGAAAATGCACCAAATTTGGCACACAAATTTACAACCCATGCCATGCCATCTCATTGTTCCTGTTGGTGGCGCTATGGCAGCAGTTCAAAGTTTCAAGTGTTAAAAAATCATAAAAAATAGACCATTAGGGTTACAGCTCTGAAAATTTCAGAACTTGCCCCTTGCAGTGAGATAAAACGTTCATATGCTGGCACCCATTACAAATTATGAAGTCCATCACTCTGTTTTTTCCAAAATAGGTGATCTACTCAAGGTGTATAAGTCCAAAACTATAACCACTGTTCTTATCTGGCTTATAAAATGTATTTAGGAGCTGAGGGTCACAACCGCGCATGGCAGACATCTTTGTACCTGAAGAAACATGACGTAATGTAGCGTCAGGTGTAACTCCCAGCATGCCTGGCGAGTAACTCTTTATTCTTGTGGACAGCGCTCTTAATGTTTCCTTGTTATGTGTTTATCATGTTTATATAAAGAGTTATGAAGTGCTGTAAACGTAGATATTGGTTTGTACTTCTGTTAGATGTGACACCGTGACTGTGTATGGTGTGTCAGTGAATAAGGTCAGAGCATGTATCGGCTGTACCATATATGTATTGTGTGCTGGTATGAAAGTAAATAGTCCGGTGTACGAAGGTGGATCTCTGTTGAACTTACCCAAGTCACTGATGCTGTTCAATCTTGTTATTGGGTCTGCATGTTCAAGTCAGTTTATTTGAACTAATTGAGGTGTTAGAGCTAAATGACAAAAAACTTCGTAACACAATACTTGAACAGTCTAATTTTGCAATCTAGGATACTGAAGGTTATGTAGGTTGATGGGTGTGCAACCTCCTCCACTTGCTATGACCATTCCTACTGAATTTGTCCTTTTTTCTCTTTGTTTCTTTCTTTCATTTCTGCAATTTTTGATTATTTTTGTTTCTTTTTTTCAAATTGTTCTTTTGTTCCTGTAATAATTTTTTCATAGCTGGCCACCGCTTACGCTGCTTGCAGTTATATTTCTAAGTGGTTTCCTTAGATTGACAGTCCCTGTCGAACCAATTGTCCCGTTTCATGTTACTTAATTTAGGTTTAGTTCGTTTTAATTTAGATACTGCTTCATTTCTTTGGAAAATTTTGTTAAGAAAATTGACTGCCAGATTAACACCTTCTGTACTGTTGGGGTACGTGGTGGAGAGGAATGTGTCTAAAATAAACTGAATATCTTTACTTCACATAGCCTCTCCCCACTTCTCTATGCTGTCATCAGCGTCTGTGGCCTAGGCAGGTCGTACAGTTCCCTTGGCTTATTAGATATATTTACACTTTTTCCAGTTCTTTTAATGAACAATGTTATTTGGCTATGATCGGATAAAGGGGATAGGGCTTTTACTGTGAAGGCATTGAGAGAATATGGGTCCATATCTGTTATCATATAGTCAACTGTACTGTTGCCAAGAGGAAAGCAATACGATTATCTCACTAAAGAGTCCCCCCGTAGCCTACCATTGACAATGTACAAACCCAGGCTTCTACAGAGCTGCATCAAGTCCCTTCCATTCTTGTTCATCACACCATCACAGTTGTTTCTGAAGGGCACAGCAAAATTATTAGTAATGGATTGATCAGTGATGGAATGATCTCCCTATTTAGTTGTAACATCAGGCTGGGTACCTGTTCGAGCATTAAAATCTCCACACACTATAACATTTCCTAGTCCCTGAAAATTACATATTTCTAACTAAGTTAGGGAGCATGTCTTCCTGGAAATATGGGGACTCAGAGAAATACATCTTTCTGTGATGGATGGACATTCTTTTCTCATTTTTATCCAGATGTGGTTTTTCCTGGTTTTTAAGATTCGCAATGATTGGTGAAGAGTTTCGGCTTGCACCAAAGCGGTTCTGGAAGACCATCCGACACCTCAGGAGGGGAAAGCAGGGAACCATCCAAGCTGTATACAGTGAGGATGGGACGTTGTTGACCTCAACTGAAAAGGTGATTGGGAGGTGGAAGGAACACTTTAAGGAACTCCTGAACCCAACAAACCCACCCTCTATAGTAGAGACAGAGCTGGAGGATGATGGGGGATCAGCATCAATCTCCCTGGCGGAGGTCACTGAGGTAGTCAAACAACTCCACAGTGGCAAAGCCCCAGGGATCCGCCCAGAAATGCTGAAGGCTCTGGGTGTTGAGGGACTGTCATGGATGACACGTCTTATCAACATTGCGTGGAAGTCGGGGACAGTACCTAAGGAGTGGCAGACCGGGTGGTGGTTCCCCTGTTCAAAAAGGGGGACCGGAGAGTGTGTGCCAACTACAGAGGCATCACATTACTCAGCCTCTCCGGGAAAGTATACTCCAGGGTGCTGGAAAGGAGGGTTCGACCGATAGTCGAACCTCGGATTGAGGAGGAACAATGCGGTTTCCGGCCTGGTCGTGGAACAACGGACCAGCTTTTTACCCTCGCGAGGATCTTTGAGGGGGCCTGGGAGTATGCCAATCTGGTCTACACGTGTTTTGTGGATTTGGAGAAGGCGTATGATCGGGTTCCCCGGGAGATACTGTGGGAGGTGCTGCGAGAGTATGGGGTGAGGGGGTCTCTACTTAGGGCCATCCAATCTCTGTACTCCCAAAGCGAGAGCTGTGTCCAGGTCTTCGGCAGTAAGTCGGACTCGTTTCCGGTGAGGGTTGGCCTCTTCCAAGGCTGCGCTTTGTCACCTATCTTGTTTGTGGTATTCATGGACAGGATCTCGCGGCGTAGCCGCGGGGGAGGGGGGCTGCGGGTTGGTGGGCAGAGGATTGCATCACTGCTTTTTGCAGATGATGTTGTCCTGATGGCATCATCGGTCTGCGACCTGCAGCACTCATTGGATCGGTTCGCAGCCGAGTGTGAAGCGGCTGGGATGAGGATCAGCACCTCCAAATCTGAGGCCATGATTTGGAGGTGCTGATCCTCATCCCAGCCGCTTCTCAGCAGGAAACCGATGGATTGTCTACTCCAAGTAGGGAATGAATCTTTACCCCAAGTGAAGGAGTTCAAGTATCTCGGGGTCTTGTTCTCGAGTGAAGGGAAAATGGAACGAGAGATGGGCCGGAGAATTGGAGCAGCGGGTGCGGTGTTGCAGTCGCTTTATCGCACCGTTGTGACAAAGAGAGAGCTGAGCCAGAAGGCAAAGCTCTCAATCTACCGGTCTATCTTCGTTCCTACTCTCACCTATGGTCATGAAGGGTGGGTCATGACCGAAAGAACGAGATCGCGGATACAAGCGGCGGAAATGAGTTTCCTCCGGAGGGTGGCTGGCATCTCCCTTAGGGATAGGGTGAGAAGTTCAGCCATTCGTGAGGGACTCGGAGTAGAGCCGCTGCTTCTTTGCGTAGAAAGGAGCCAGTTGAGGTGGTTCGGGCATCTAGTAAGGATGCCACCTGGCCGCCTCCCTAGGGAGGTGTTCCAGGCAAGTCCAGCTGGGCGGAGGCCCCGGGGCAGACCTAGGACCAGGTGGAGGGATTATATCTCCACACTGGCCTGGGAATGTGGAATGTGGCCCAGGAAAGGGAAGTTTGGGATGCCCTGCTGGAACTGCCACCTCCGCGACCCGACCCCGGACAAAGCGGATGAAGATGATGATGATGATGATGATGGTGAAGAGTTGATTTTTACCAAATTATCAGACCTCCCAAGTCTCTCCCGTGACTAACTTTTTCAAATTCTCCCTCTCTCTACACACACGTGTTTTAGAGTGTTGAGGCTTCACCTAGAGATTTTTCCGTTAAAATGTGAAAGATGCGTTGTGTGTGTGAGAGAGAGCGAGAAAGAGAGAGACAGAGTTCATGTCTTTAATGAAAGGTTACTTGTTTTGCTGCTATTCAACAATAAAGAACACCGTTTGGAACAATTAGACTATTTATTAGCTGCGACCAGCCGCTCTATAGCACGCTCGGTCGGTCGGTTCACAAAAATGTACGTGGTCACAGCTATTGCAAATTCGCACTTGTTTAGCCCTTCCCAGCGAGAAGGAGAGAAAGAAAGCAGAAAGCACTCTTGACGGCGTCCCAGCTGCCGCGGCGCTCAGTCCTTACAATTGTGCAACTATAATGTGATGATATGGCATTGAGACTTCCAGATACGCCCAGAGGAGGGTGCCAAAGACATTTTAGAGTTTGCACTTCTGCCTTACCTGTGTTGCCGTAGGCTTATTGACAATTTGTGTTTATTGGATTCACCTGTGTTGATGCCTTTATATTGTGTGGAAATGCCTATTGACTTTGTTCAGTCATTGAATGAATCCATGTGTGAGTCTCTGCTACCTTTACGAAAGTAAACTGATTTTGATTTCAAGTTATTCTCATTGTGAGTTATTTCGTATAAGATTAGTAGGAGTTCTAGTTTAAGTTAGTTTAAGTTAGTTTAGTTATTGACCAGTTCAGTTAGCCTGCTCTTGGGTCCTCTGCAACCCGAACGTTACAGAATGACTGAACCAAATATGAACCCAGCTGGCTTATACCACCTCCATTCCGCAATCCAACATCAAGGGACTATGCTCAAAGAGCAGCAAGAGGAGATCCGATAGCTACGTCCAGAGTTACAGACAGCACAACAGAGAAGGCTACTTCCGGCAACCTCAGCCTCCCCAGCGCTGGAACCACACGTCTCTCCTCCCGAACGTTGTGACGGTAATCCGGGCCGCTGCAAGGAACTCCTAATTCAGTGTTCACTGATATTTGAGATGCAACCATCCAGGTTTCCCGAGGACCGTAGCAAGATAGCCTACATCTGTACCCACCTTACCGGGCGCGCTCTCACCTGGGCCACCGCTCTTCTGGAGAACAGGGCAGAGGACTGCTCGGACCTGGACGTCTTCCTCCAGAGACTGAAGTTAGTGTTCGACCATCTGGTTAGTGGAAGAGATGCAGCGAATCGTCTGTTACACCTGCGCCAAGGAGGACACAGCATGGTGGAGTATTCTGTGGAGTTTCGCTCCTTGGCGGTCGAGAGCAAGTGAGGCCCTCATTCCAGGCTTCATGAACGGACTGTCCGAATCCGTTAAGGATGAAGTGGCAGCTTGAGAGGAGTCAAAGAGCCTGGAGGACCTAATCAGTTTGGCCATCCCAATCGATAACCGCCTCCGAGAGAGACGGCTACTACGGAGAGGAGTGGGCAACCAGGAGGTTCTTTTTCACACTTCGTCACAATCCACCACTGCCCAGAGCCCTACCTTCCTTGCGTCTGAACCCATGGAGTTAGGACGCACCACAATCGTGGCCACGGAGAGAGAGAGACGGATCCGGGTGTACTGTGGTGACCAGGGCCACTACAGAACGAACTGTCCACGCCTAGCGGGAAACGACCGGGCTCGTCGGGAGTAAGGGTCCTCCAGATGAGCCAAGTTGTGGTGTCCCCACGTTCTCCGTCTCAACTCACTTTAGCTGGTACAGTTTCCTGGGAGAGGTTTAACGTCACCATCACTGCTTTCATGGACTCAGGAGCCCCTAGCAATCTTATTGATGAGGATCGGGGCCGCGCTCAAGGCACACCTCTGCACCGGCTTGAGGCTCCACTACCGGTAACCGCTCTGGATGAATGCTCCCTGGGATCAGATATGCTACATCTCAGCACTACTCCCCTTAACCTTCGTTTCGGCCAACACGAGGAGATCATTCAGTTTTTTTGTAACTAAGTCCCCGCACCTGCTTGTCATTCTTGGTCACCCTTGGTCACAACAACATAACCCACGTTTCAACTGGGCGCTCGGGACATTGGAGGACTGGGGAGCGCACTGCCATTCTGCCTGTCTGCTGACACCTGGCCACGCCCACGTTTCGGAGCCGGTAGACCTTCTAGACCTAACTAAAGTCCCCGTGGAATACCATGATCTGGCTGCAGTTTTTTGAAAACAACGCTCCTTCGTGCTGCCTCCCCATAGAGATTTGGACTGCATGACTGACCTGCTTCCCGGGACTACCCCTCCCCGGGGAAAACATTTTTCTCTTTCTATGCCTGAGCAAAAGGCCATGAAAGCATATATCCAGAGAGCTCTCGTGGACGGGTTCATTTGTCCGTCGACCTCTCCCGCCGGGGTTCTTTTTCGTGTCCAAGAAAGAGAGTACAGATCTGCGGCCGTGTATAGATTACCGAGGACTAAACAACATCGATCAAAGAATCGGTACCCTCTCCCCCTCATGTCAGAGGCCTTCGAGAAATTACAGGGTGCTCTTTGCCTTACAAAACTAGACCTCCGTAACGCATACAATTTAGTGCGTATCCGTAAAGGAGATGAGTGGAAGACAGCTTTTAACACGCCTGGCGGCCACTTCAAATATCTCATTGTGCCTTTTGGACTGACCAACGCCCCCGCAGTATTCCAGGCCCTAGTGAATGAGGTATTTGGGAAAAGCTACAACGATTTGTCTACGTCTACCTGGATGACATAGTGAAATTCTCCGTGTCATGGAAGGAACACATTTCTCACGTCCGCCAAGTCCTCCAGAGACTGCTCCAACACCGCCTCTTCGTAAAACCTGAGAAGTGCGCTTTCCACGTCACCAAAGTGCAGTTCCTGGGCTACGTGGTCTCCCAGGGCTCTCTGGAGATGGATCCCGGCAAGGTCAACGCAGTACGAGATTGGCCCCTTCCTACTTCTGTTAAGCAGATCCAGAGGTTTCTAGGATTTGCCAACTTTTACAGATGCTTTATTAGGAACTTTGGCTCCGTCGCCGCACCATTGACCACCTTGACTAGGAAAAGCAGCGCCCTCTTCGAGATGACTACGGAAGCGATCGAAGCCTTCCAGGAACTGAAACACCGCCCTCAGCCCCCATTCTCCAGTTGCCGGAAGCGGATTTGCCATTTGTCGTGGAGGTGGATGCTTCAGAGTCGGGTGTAGGAGCTGTCCTTTCTCAGCGATCCACGCAGGACAACAAGTTTCATCCGTGCGCCTACCTCTCTAAGCGGTTATCGTCCACCAAGCAGAATTATAGTGTGGGTGATCGGGAGCTTCTCGCTATTAAGGCCGCCTTGGAAGAATGGAGACATTGGTTAGAGGGGGCTAACCATCCTATTACCGTTTGGACCGACCATCGCAATCTGGAGTTTAATAAAGGAGCTAGACGACTTAATTCCAGACAGGCTCGGTGGTCCTTGTTCTTCGATTGCTTCAACCTGATCATTACCTTTTGACCCGGTACTAAGAACATCAAGCCGGACACGCTCTCTCGCATTTACACCTCGACTGAGCGAGAACCTACCACTGAGTCTATTCTCTCCAAGGCCCGGATCATAGCATCTGTTTTGTGGGACGTCGGGCAGGCTGTCACCAGGGCTGGTCAGCGAATCCCACCACCGGAGGGAGTTCCACCTGGTTGCCTGTTTGTCCCTCCTTCAGTGTGCACTAAAGTCCTTGCCTGGGGGCATTCCTCGCTATTAACCGGTCATCCAGGACAGACACGCACTTTGGAGTTTATTCGACGGAGATTCTGGTGGCCTCGCATGGAGAGGGAGGTACACAATTTCGTTGCAGCCTGTCACACATGTGCCCAGACCAAGACTCCTCGCACTCGCCCAGCTGGTCTTCTCCAACCTCTGCCTGTTCCTACGCGCCCCTGGACCCATTTGTCTATGGATTTTATCACTGGACTTCCTGAGTCTAACGGTCCCACCGCCATCATGGTAGACCGCTTCTCTAAAGCCACCTATTTTGTTCCTCTCCCCAAACTGCCATCTGCTCCAGAGACCACTCGCCTGGTTCTCCAGCATGTTTTTAGAGTCTATGGCTTACCCACAGACATCGTAAGCGACAGGGGTCCACAGTTTACGTCCAGATTCTGGGGGGCTTTCTGCCAATTGTTAGGGGCCACGGTTAGTCTCTCCTCGGGATATTACCCTCAGAGTAATGGACAGACTGAGCGGGTTAACCAAGACCTTGAAACAGTCCTTCGGAGTCTCACCATTGACCACCCCCGTTCCTGGAGTGACCGCCTACTTTTGGCAGAGTACGCGCATAACAGTTTGATACACACTTCGCTAGGTATGTCACCCTTTGAATGCTGCACCGGGTACGATCCTGCCCTTTTTCCTGACCAGGAGGTGGAGGTTGACTACCCCTCAGCCAAGGCCCTGGTTCGGCGATGCAAGAGCACCTGGAGGGAGGCTCGTGACTGCCTGTTAAGGGCCCAAAGGAGAGTGCAAGCCCAAGCTGATCGACGTCGCCAGATGGCACCTGGTCTACGGGTCGGACAGAGAGTCTGGCTGTCCACCAAGGATCTCCTAGTGCGAGGTGAGATGCATAAACTGGCACGTCGTTATTTTGGCCCATTTAAGATCCTGAAACGCATTAACCAGGTGGCCTACCGTCTCCAGCTTCCACCCTCTCTCAAAGCACACCCAGTTTTTCATGTCTCTAGGCTCAAGCCGGTTCTCATGGGATCTCGGACACCCGCTCCTCGGCAAGCACCTGCCCCTCGACTGATAGGGGGTCACCCTGCCTACACCGTGCGCCAGCTGCTGGACCGCAGACGCGTCAGAGGGGGCTTGCAATACCTTGTTGACTGGGAGGGGTATGGCCCAGAGGAGCGGTCCTAGGTGCGTAGACGCTTCGTTTTGGATAAGGACCTTCTCAGGGATTTTCATTGGCGGGACGCAGTCCCGGGTGTTAGCGCGTCTGGAGCCATGGGGGGCGGGGGGGGGGGGGGGTGTGTAACTGTGAAAATATGGGGGTGTAACTGTGAAAATATGGCATTGAGACTCCCAGATATGCCCAGAGGAGGGCGCCAAAGACATTTTAGAGTTTACACTTCTGCCTTACCTGTGTTACCGTAGGCTTATTGATGATTTGTGTTTATTGGATTCACCTGTGTTGATGCCTTTATATTGTGTGGAAATGCCTATTGACTTTGTTCAGTCATTGAATGAATTCATGTGTGAGTCTACGCTACCTTCACGAAAGTAAACTGATTTTGATTTCAAGTTATTCTCATCGTGAGTTATTTCGTATAAGATTAGTAGGAGTTCTACTTTAAGTTAGTTTAGTTATTGACCAGTTCAGTTAGCCTGCTCTTGGGTCCTCTTCAACCCGAACGTTACATATAATGCATGAAGTTGGTGGTTTGCGGCCGGGTCAGGTCGGGTTCAGGTCGTTGATTAACGCATATTTTTGCGGGTTGGGCGGTACGGATTGGTTCTCATAACGGGTCGGGTGGATGTGGGTATTAAAAAACCCTGACACGCGCATTACTAATCCACTGTCTCATTGATTACAGAGTACCAGCAGACCACAATCTTGGCTATGTCTTGCAAGGGCAGCAGAAAAACAGTTCTGAATCTATTGACACTTTAGTCAACGAACCAAAACTAAACAAAAACGTAAGGGAGGCCGCATCAGTGTCATGAAGGCTCATACGGGCCCCTAGCCAACTTTTCACCTTCAAACAAAATACATTTTATTTTGTTTCATATTCAAATGCTTTTCATTATAAACTCATTACACCCTGTCTATAGTGCATAATTTTGTGTAGATTTGCTATGTGGTGGGCTGTAGACAGTGTGTGTTTGTGTTTGGTTTTAATTTGTTGTTCAAGCAACTGTTACGTTGTAAATCTTGGTGGTCGACAAAGAGGTAGATAGCTAGAAAAATATACATAAGAAAATGACTTAATGCTGTCTTTAAGGATGGTGAGTCATGCTGTTCATTTACTTTTCATTTGTGTGCGTCATTGCCATAATCATGATAAATATCGGTCGATTTGTTTTGTCTGTAAACCCTACTATTTGAAATCTGTCTCTCTTGCTATTGATATGTTTGATTATACTTATATGAGTAGAAACGTGGAAACAGGCAGTAGTGAGAACTGAGAAGTATGAGTTTGTGTCCCATGCTGTGCTGTAGGGCTACGTCCGTCTGAGCACCCTTATATTCTGATATATCGGATGTGCATTTTTGCGTTTAACTGATTGGATTGAATTAATGAACAGAAACAAGAAACTCAAAAAAGAACATTTAGTCCTCATCAGACTAGAGAATATTTTCCAACCTGCTTTCTGGTGAGCTCCAAATTTTTATTTAATTTTCTCGTAGTAATGGCTTTCTTATCGCTACTAGGGATGTCACGAGAACCAATACTTCGGTACCAAGTCGATACCAAAATAAAAAAATTAAAACGTGACGGTACTCGTTTTCCACAGTACCGAAGGTACCGGCTGCAAATAAAAAATATGTTATGTAAGCGAACAAACACCAGCACAAAGACGTGGCTTTGGTTGTTCGTTCGCGGGGCGCTGTGCAGCCCCTTTTTTCAAGTTAAATTCTCCAAGGCTGAACCCCGAGTAAACACCTGTAATGTTTTGTCACGATCCTGAAAGTGTTTGGCCCAATCTGTAATGGTTTTGCCTCCCCTGCTGTAAGCTACCGCAAACTCAAATCAGAAAGAACAAGTAGGCCTGTAGGCCAAATAGAAACAAAACTAACAGGAAAAGTTTGCTTTCTCTTGAAGTACACTGGGTCCTGCCCTGTACAGTATACTTCAAGAGATAGCAAACTTTTCCCCTGAGTTAGCTGTAGTAGTTTACACCCAATGCAGAAGGGGAACATCTGACTCTCCTTGTGATCTCACTTAGACGTGTTATAAAATAATGTTTATTTTTGTAATTAGGCCTCTTTTTATGTAATGTTAAAAGTTCTTCATTTTAAATAGGCCTAGAGTTACTTTCCTGTCATGCGTCCTCCAGACTTCCATCGGGGGAACTCTGGAATAATGCGCCAGTTTAAACAGCGCCAGTCTAGTACGTTGGTTCTTTTTTTCCTTCTAAGGTAACGTACAGCAATGCAACAGGCGGACTAGGGAAATCCAATGGAACAGTTGTTTTTATATCTCATTCACTTTGCACAAGAACCACCACATTAGTTGAAAACTAAAGTAAACAAACACCCCCCACGCTCCCATTATACCACATCTTAAAGTAACAGGGCTTAATCTTTTTGACCCCATGTCTCTAAAGTCCTATTTATTATTTCCATGTTTTTCATGTCTTAGCCTGGTACTGCAATTGAAAGGATGTGCCATAAAAAAAATATGATTGTGTGTAATTTAAAACAATATTGCTTGTTTTAAATAATTGAATTGCCACTGTTTTATTTGGAATGTTAATTGTTGTTTCTTTTTTTTTTTTGCTTGAAGGCTACATGCCACTGTTTTTTCTAATGTTTTTAAAAAAGGAGTATATGTTGAAGTATATGGGATTTAATTTGTTGTTTCATTTTTTACCATGGTATCGAATTGGGTTTTGAGAATCGTCGAATTCCACTGGTATTGGTATCGACTACTAAATTTCTGGTATCGTGACATCCCTAATTGCTACTCTTCCATACCGCCCTGCTGTGTGCATTGTCTGGAGTATTTCTCCAATCTCAGCTCTGAATCTCAGCAGCTCGTTTATAGTTGTCAATGGGCTCTTCGTTGTTTCTCTGATCAATCCCTTAATTACCCAATAACTGAGTGATGGCATTTTCTAGACAGAGTTTCAGTTCTACACTGGTGAATAATGGATTCAACCTGCTTTGGAACTTTCAATAATGCTTTTTAGGAAAATTACATTACAAATTATTTAAAGTACATCTGAAAAATATTTGGCTATAGTTTATAATGTTTTGAATCTGAATTTGTAAAACTAAACACGAATATATTAGGAGTTAATAAGTCATAAGTATTGCTTATTGCTATTTATTAACAAATGTTTAGAGGAGTTGTTGCATGCCATTTTAGAAGTTACCTGGACAACTGAGTTATCCAGCGTGATGCAATACCCCTACATAGACTATAGTTTGTGGTAGTCAGGTGTCTGACTGAAATATTTGAACAAGGCAAAAAATAGCCACTGACTATATCCATAAATTATATCCTGCAAAGGGTGATCTTTTGTCGCTCCATCCCCATCTCAATACAGTCAGGGCTGTTATGGCCATTGCAGCCCTATAGCATTCCTGGAAACATGCGCAGTAGTATACAATATAACGTAACGTGGGGTTAACGCGAAGAGTATGATTTAAGTTGTATGAATCTTTAGACAAATCTCAAATATGATTTATGATGGATTAACATTACACTTAATTGGATTGACAATGGATTGGGCAGGTGTGAAAGTAAGGGAGGGGGTTCGGGATTAGAGAAGAAGAAGACAGAGGGTGTGTAATGGAGACTGTTCGTTGCGTGACCTCATAATAAACTAGTTAAGAAGAGCTCGTAGTAGACAGGACAAACGCGTTTTCAGTTTTTTTTAAATCAAGTGATTAAACAATGAATGCTCCAAATTTGTGTTACATACTAAACATTTATTAATAAAAAGATATGCATACATTTTCAGTTGATCTAAAAGTGACATTTTTAATGTTGAAAAAAGGTTTTTAATTTTACCGAGTAGATACTTCGGTGTAGCCACGCCGTGTCTTGAAAAAGCTCAAACATCCTATGGCCAACTTTGACATTAGTTTACTTCTTTGTCTGGGAAAAATTATGTATATGTTGCTACAGATACTTTGAAAAACTCACTGCCATTAAAGTTACATGGTCGTTTACCTAAATTAAGGCTAAAATATTAAAAACGTGTATGCTGAAAACCGCGAACGTATCAAACAACTTAGCTTTTTTATGACGCGGCCCTAGTCAACAACAATTTTGGTCCGAACGACAGTTTGCCAAGGTACAGCTTGCAATTGCATTTGTACACGCATAATCAACGCCAGATAATCACCGGATCGAAAACACACATCTCAGTAAAATGTAGGTCCCATTGCAAGATCATTGCTCAGTATTATTTGTACATATCTGCTTATTTAGCCTATAAAGTGAGTGATTGCTTGGTGTGCGCCATAGGTGACGGTCGCACGGTCTCTCGCTCCTGTTACGCTATGCACTTTTGCGCTTTTCTTTGCATTTTTGTTGTCATTTTTGTTAATATTTGTACAGAAAGATGTGTGCCACACACAAGAACCCTATCATCAAGTATGATAGAGAACAACTTTTGCACATTAGAACACAGTTGGGGAACATCCCTCCACTCGACGATCTACCATTACCTGAACCACGGAAGAAAAGGAAGCGGCGCGGGAAACGAGCTGGTGTGTTGGTCCGTCTGAGGAGACGAGCCCTTCGGCCTCCTCTCCCAAGTATTCTCCTGGCTAATGTCCAGTCTCTGGACAATAAACTGGATGAACTCAGAAGCAGGCTGGCTTTCCAACGCGACATCAAGAACTGTTGCATTCTAGCCTTCACGGAGACCTGGCTCAACCCGCTAATCCCTGACTTCGCTATCGCCCAAAATGGTTTCTCCATTCACCTTCAGGATCGAACGATTGACTCGGGTAAAGGTAGGGGCGGCGGAGTTTGCTTCATGATAAACAACAAGTGGTGCTCCGATGTGGGGGTCATTTCTAAAGGCTGTTCCCCACACCTGGAATATCTTATGTAAGCATGTCGCCCATACTATCTCCCGAGGGAATTCACCTCGGTCATTATCACGGGAGTGTACATCCCACCTCACGCGAATTCCACCCAAGCGCTGGACGATCTTTATGGGATTATCGAAAGGACTGAGACCTCACGCCCAGAGGCTGCTTTTATTGTGGCTGGAGACTTTAACAACGCAAACTTGAGGAAAGTCCTCCCGAAATTTCATCAACACATCGGCTGCGCAACGCGAGGGAACAACACGCTCGATCATGTTTACAACTCACTTCCGGGATGGCTACAAGGCCGTTCCCCACCCCCCGTTTGGCAAATCGGATCACGCATCAGTGCTGCTCCTGCCTTCCTACAGGCAGAAACTGAAACGAGATTGGCCGTCAACGAGGTTCATACAACGCTGGTCCAGCGATTCAGACTCAGCCCTGCGTCACTGCTTCGAGACGACAGACTGGGCTGTCTTTAAGGACAATAACATTGACTGCTACACGGACACCACCACAAGCTACATTGGGAAATGTATTGATGACGTCGTACCTAGGATTACCGTACGTGCCTTTCCGAATCAGAAGCCCTGGGTTAATGGGGAAGTCCGAGCCAAGCTTAAAGCACGGGCCGACGTCCACAATTCAGAGGATTCGGACGAGTACAGGAAATCCAAGTACGAGCTACGGAGAGCTATTCATAATGCTAAGTCTAAATACAGGGATAAGGTGGAGTCTAATTTCAATGGCTCCAACACCAGGAACATGTGGACTGGCCTTAGAGCCATCACGGACTACAAGGAAAAGACCAGCAGAGCTGTGTTGACATCTGCATCTTTCCCAGATGAACTCAACACATTCTACGCACGTTTTGAGAACACCTCCCCGGCGGTGGAACTACCAAAGGCCCAGGACTCCTGCCCGCTAACAATATCTAGAGCGGATGTGTGCAGAGCCTTCAAAAGGACTAATCCACACATGGCACCTGGCCCTGATGGCATTCCAGGCCGGGTCCTCAAGGCATGTGCAGCTCAACTGGCGGATGTCTTCACAGACATTTTTAACCAGTCGCTGCTCCAATCCGTGGTCCCCCTGTGCTTTAAGAGGTCCACAATTGTTCCTGTTCCCAAAAAATCCAAAGCCCTCTGCCTCAACGACTACCGCCCAGTAGCACTCACCTCCACCATCATGAAGTGCTTTGAGCGGTTAGTCAAAAGCTTTATCACCTCCGTCCTCCCTGAAACACTGGACCTCCTGCAATTTGCATATAGGCCAAACAGGTCTACTGATGACGCCATCTCCCTAGCACTCCACACTGCCCTTTCACACTTGGACCAGAGGAGCACCTACGTGAGAATGCTGTTCATAGACTACAGCTCGGCATTCAACACTATTGTGCCCTCCAAGCTCGCCATCAAGCTCAGGGACCTGGGCCTTAACTCCGCCCTGTGCGAGTGGATCCTGAGCTTCCTGTCGGGCAGGCCCCAGGCAGTGAGGGTTGGTACTGCCACATCCTCCACCCTGACTCTGAACACCGGTGCTCCGCAGGGCTGCGTCCTTAGCCCTCTCCTGTACTCACTGTTCACCCACGACTGTGTGGCGAAACACAGTTCCAACACAATCATCAAGTTTGCTGACGACACGACCATCATCGGCCGGATCACCAACGGTGATGAGACGGCCTATAGAGAGGAGGTCAGAGCCTTGGCATCCTGGTGCCAGGACAACAACCTCCATCTCAATGTTGGTAAAACTAAGGAGTTGATTGTGGACTACAGGAGGGGCCAGAGCACGGGACACGCCCCTATCAACATCAATGGGGCGGCGGTGGAGAGAGTCAGCAGCCTCAGGTTCCTGGGTGTTCACATCAGCGAGGACCTCACCTGGGACCACCACGCTGACATCATCACCAGGACAGCTAGACAGAGACTCTTCTTCCTACGCAGGCTAAGGAGGTTCAACATGGACCCAAGGATACTCTGCAACTTCTACAGGTGCACCATCGAGAGTATCCCGAGTGGCTGCATCACGACCTGGTATGGCAGCTGCACCGCCCTGAAACGCAAGGCGTTGCAGAGGGTGGTAAATGCTGCACGACGCATCACCAGGTCAGATCTGCCTTCCATGGAGGCCCTCTACCAGCAGCGTAGCAGGAAGAAGGCCAGCAAGATCGTCAAGGACTCTCTGCACCCCAGCCACAAGCTTTTCTGCCTGCTGCCTTCAGGCAGACGGTTTCGTAGCATCCGGACTCACACCACCAGATTCAAGGACAGTTTCTTTCCTCAAGCCATCAGGCTTTTGAACAATCACACTTGAACCCCCACACTCCACACACAATAGGCCACTTTAATTTTTACTGTCACTTTATATGGACTCTGTCACCTTAGTACCCCATACACCGGTCATCTCTACAACTCATAGTTGTATATTTTGAATTAGATTTTATTTATTTTGCATTATATTTTATTGACCTATTTTGTTATATTCTATTAATGTCTGCATTAGCGTTAGGTGTCGAGGAGACACAAGAATTTCATTGCATACTTTTGCCTCTGTAAACGTTATGCATATGACAATAAAAACCTTGAACCTTGAACCTTGAAAGTAGTAATAAACAGGCATATTCTCTCGTTGAAATACTATCGTTTTCCCTGCCTCCCCCCACAGCTCTCGCCCAATCGATCTTGCAAAAGTCAAAGCTCTCTGCCCGACAAACTCCTATATTATAGCCTATATTTCATTTATAATGACGATGATGATCTTGTATTGTGTTGATCTTGTATTTTTAGCTGTCTACAAGTAGCCGATCTGCTAATTTCTGCAGTCTGCTCTACAAACCTTAAGGCAACAAACGATCTGACTAATAAATAGGTTTTCTTGTTTTCTTAATGCACTGATTTTTCAGGCACGCAGCCGTGGTCACAAATACTGGTCACGCCACTCAACGTCATCTTTAAGGAAACCAATGCTTCTGTGGACATAGAGGAAAACAAAAGATGAAAGGAAAGGTCCCGATTTTCTCACGGCAATTGATATGCTACCTCAAACTCTTATCACGCATAGTTCTTCATAAGCAGAAGTATTTTAAATATGAACAGTTTTTCATATCCGCTGATCATTAATATCTTCTTAACTGCCTTGATAGGCCTACTTAAAATTACCCCGCTCAAGAATGCAAAAAATAGGTTGCCTTTTATCTTGGTACAGATAACATTACCGATGAGCATCACTTACATTCACAATCAATCAACATAGCCAAAGTTAAAATTCAATGTGTTATAGGCCTATGTAATAGTAGCCAAACTGACTGACATTACCATAGCAGGCCTACATAAAACAATGAAAATAGGTCTCGCTTTATGGATTTCAATCCACGGGACTGATTTCTAAATCAAAAGAAACTATCTAGCAAGCTATAGTGTAAAATTACGTGTGTTTTACCGCTGTCCTGGAGAAGTGAAGGCACGGAAAACTTTGAGTGAGCAGTTCTTTCTCTGCCTTGGATCGATTTTTATAATTTTTTCTGAGAATCTTTCAAAGGCTTTGGACTAGTCAGTTGAAAGGCCCCGACTGACGGATTTAATTTAAGTTAGTAGCTACTCATATAGTAGTTTAGTGGAGAATGGCGTTTGTTTGAGCTGTCAAGAAGAAACGAAGGCACGGAAAACTTTGAATAAGCAGTTCTTCCTCTGCCTAGGATCGATTTTTTTTTTTCTGAGAATCTTTCAAAGGCCTTGGACTACTCTGAGTTGAAAGACCTCACCAACGGATTAAATTTAAGTTAGTAGCAACACAAGTAAATTACATCGCATGTATTTTAAATAACTAATTGTTGACTGATTGCTTATTCCACTTAAGGTCATGTAGGTACAGGGGTTTACTTCAAAATAAATCAAAGTTTGACCGTGAAAAAGTATGGGAACAGGTAGGCAAGAAGACTTCAAGACTTGGTGCGCGGCAAAATCGGTGCCCGTTTTCTACCAAAATAAAGCATTAAGAACAAAGTTCAGTGCCGAGCACCACGCAGAGGCGAGTTTTGAAATTATAATGCGATGTTATGAACAGTAAGTATATGGAAAGATTGAATTGTCCATGAATTAAGAATAAATGCTTAAATCAGTACATCAGTGGTTTGATATTAAATAAAGCATACATTTTTTTATCTAAATGCTTAAAGTTAAGGATTTGTTCATGCAAGAACAAAACCTGCGCTCTTTGAAAGCTTAATGTGAATTAGCAAGAGCTCTATCGATGTGTATATGTTGTGAAACAAGGTTTACATTTGAATTACTGAATAGGCTCAGACCAACAAAAACTTTGTGGTGATTCAAACAGTTTTAAAACGCTACACAGCGCGATTTCAGTCGCCGCTGGGTGAATTTTGTCCCGTTAAGACAACATTGTAGCGGTTGGAGTTGTCTAGCCTACTCGTAAGTGGTTTTGATTGTGTACATCTACGAACGCCACCTAAATGTATATAATACGATAATATTACAATAATGTCATTGCGCTACAATTACATCAATTAATTAACGGACTGATGTTTCTCAAATTGCCCGTGAAAGTAGCACCAAATTGACTATTTATGGCAGGGTCTAGATAACCTAATGTATTGGCATTGAAGTCCATTTGGCATTGTTGTAATAGTCTAAAAGTTGTGCATTTATTCGGTAACGCAGTAGATTAAATTATATTAAGAGCATTATTCTGTGGAATAAAACAAGACATTGTTTGAGCCAATCTTGCACTGAATCTCACGATAAAGTAAATTTGACCTACCAAGCCATTTGGAACGGTGAATTAAATTAGTCAGCTTATTTTCTTTACTTGGCTCCTAGCCCTCTCTTAGTTTAATCAAGATAAAAACGGCAGAATTATTTATTTTATCACAAACTTGACATTGAGAGGTACTTACTCCATGTTACGGTGCAATCTTTACCAACAGTCCTCGTCGTGAAATTGTGCGTTTACGATCAGTATGCTAATAATTTAACAGCAAGTAGTGCCACTATACATTTTAGATTAGGCTACGTTTTCCTTCTGAAGTCTGAGCTGCTGCTGTTCCTTACTTGCTGGTGTGTTTAGCGAGGAACAACCACGTGCTCTGCAGATCTAACAAACCAAAACGTCCGACTCATGGAAATAGAAAAATGCTGCAGCAGCTGTCATACGCATTATCGATACGTTTGTAATGTCCTTTATACTTTCCTCATTACAGCTGTTTTCTTTAAGAAGCCTAATACATGTCCTTTCGTTTCTCTGCAGCGGTTAATTGTGAGAACAGCGGACAAGTGCCATCAAATTGGAAAAGAAACGCCCTAGATACGAAGCATGTATGGATCGATTAATCACAGGTCTACCATTTTAAACCTGAAGTGGTAACGTGACATGGCATTGGTACATAGTGTTTTCGCTGTCATACCGGACCAATAAATCATTGTTTTTTGACAGGAATTCAAATTGGTTAGTTTTCTCTAGATTGTGAGGCTCAGTAGTGGTGTCATAGCACTGGTATATTTTAACATTGATCCCTGGGAAGACAGCAGAGGAATGGTAAATTTTTTATTACAGAAGTTAAATACAATGAATTAAACAGTTACAATTAATTTGTGACTATAAACTAGTGGTTACATATCAAATGTTTATCTGGGGGGACTGGACAAACCTGACCACTCCCAAACTGCAATGGTGATGTAAACAAGTGAGAGAGAAACTCCAGTGAGCGCAGTCCTCAGCCTGGCACTTGGCTGCAGACATGCAGTGATAAATATACAAGTCCATCCATTAGCTTTACCGCTTATCCTGTACAGGGTCACGGGGGGGCTGGAGCCTATCCCAGCGGATAAATATACAAGTATTTGTATCAATTCCAAACACACTTCAATAAGAAAATCCATCCTCTAAAACCCAATTCCATGAGAATTCCCTTTATTATCGTGCAGATAGAACTTCTTGGACACGGCAGCCAATGGAAGACCACTGTAAACTACACAAATAAATATGATACACACATGCGTCTAAAATAAATCTATATTATGGTCTAGTACCATACCCAAGACGTCCTCACTGTCTAACCCAACTTTCCACGTTAACCCTTCCCTGCCTGAGAAAATAAGCAAATAAGTAAGTCTTGTAATGTGTCATCTTTACATCCAAATCAAGTTAAGTACATGCATTAATTCTACTTCCCTAAAAAATATCGACAGGTGTCATTGTTTAATGGGACTTTATCTTCGATGTAATAGGTCTTAACATTTTATAGTGTTGCCCCTGCATTATCAATACAAGTTTCCTCTCAGATTTAGATTTCCTACAAAATATTATTTTGTAATTTCAAAATTGGGCAAACTTTATTTGCCTCATTGATATCAAATGTAACTGGCTGCTCAGTGAGAAAAAAAAAATCAAAGAAAGATGATTGACACAGAGAATCAAGATTATTAACCAGCACTATAATAAAATTTTCAGCCCACTTGATGTTCGTTTAGTTAATTAACATAGGCCTATAGCTTAGATTTGGCAACAGCAGTATAGGTATTATAGGTAGGTATAGTTGACTGCTTTGAGATATTCATTGATAGGGCCAGTGACCTGAAAGCTCAATCACAAACCTATTCATCTTGCAAGTCTCATGACAATATGAAAGACCTGACTGCAATTACTACACAGGGCACCATTTCTTTCATTTCTAAGGGTAGGGGTTTCAGAGCCAGAGATGAACACATTGCCAATAACTGTGGCGGTAATAAACTAGTCACAACCAGCCTAGAGATGCCATTTTAGCAGATATCGGTTTTGATGTTTAAGATTGTGGGCCTTGTTAATGCTACCTAGATAATCCCTGCGTTTACTCGGGGGAAGTAACAGCTAGACCCCATTGATGTAGAGACAACTTGAGCACTGGCTTCCCAGAGGATCCATGCACAACGTGTTATAGGAGTTTGTAGACAAAAGTTCACAATTTTGGAATCCACTGTGCCCATCACAAACCAACCTACAAAGTGACCAAAATAAATTGACTACCCTAGACAAAATTGTTCGTGTTGCATGGTGCTTACTAATTTGTCAGAATCCGTTGCTTTTGATTAAATTAAACTTCTGGAATGCTGCTTGTAGAACATTAACATTTTAATTTATACATAGGTTTAAGTTTGCTTACCACTGACAATGCTAAGAAATTATCAAATGGTATGACATTTCATTGACATTTCATATGACATTTTGCTCACATCATAAGTTGGGCTAAATATATTTTTATATATTTATAATATTTTTATATATTTATATATTTATTTTTATATATTTAACAAAAAAATATATTTCCCTGTGCAAATGCGGATGTGATGCGTTCAGTGATTGGACTGATTGCCTTAGCTCGCAGAACCTGCACCACAGCACAAGTGGACTGCAGCACAGACCCTGTTTGTTGACACGGGTTCCATTACAGTCGATACGTTCAACTCCTCTCTATGGGAAATGCTCTTAGCGCGTGCATCATTCACTGAACACTTATACCACAGCGCCTTGTAATCAACAAGGCTCGTGAGACTTTAAGGGTCACGCGCACCCGCATCAGCTACTCTGTAAATACAGTAGCAGACCCATCTCACTCCAGATTTTCATCATTCAGCCAGGTGTGAACATTAACGGTGTCCTCCTGTCTAGTGAACCTTATCTTGGGTGAAGACGCTGTTCGGTCAGAGGATTTTCTCCTTGCTAGCAAGGTAAAAAGTTTTCTCTTGCCTTTGGTGTTTCTTCTGCTTTCTGTCACGCTACTTAACGTAGCACCACAGCAGGCGCGGTTTCTAGCTCCCAGTGGCGAGCTAGTTCCTTTCCACCGTGCCTGTTAGCCACTTCGTTCCTCCTCTGAGTTTACGTTGTGGTTTTTTAGCACTTTTTTTTCCCTTCTGTTAGTTAGCAGCTCGTGCTCCGTTTTCGAACGTGTGCCTTGCTGTTTTCTATCAGTCCGAGTGTAGTCAGCAACGTGGTTAGTGTCCCCCGTTTTGCCTATGGACCTGCGGGGCATCGCTTACCGCTAAGTTACTGCTAGGCTACTTCTAAGCTAGCGCCCGTGTGGTGGCTAGCTAGCAAACGGCCTCCTCTGTACCTCACCTCCTGTTGCTTCAGTGACCTCGTGGGGTGTTAGTTAACAGCCTGTGCCCAGTTTTCGGACGTGTGCCTTGCTGTTTTCTGGTTATAAATTGTCGTAACCGTGGTTAGTTTCCCCCGTTTTGCTTACGGGCCTGCGGGGCATCGCTAACCACAAAGCTACTGCTAGGCTACTGCTAAGCTAGCGCCCACGTGGTGGCTAGCAAGCAGACGGCCTCCTCGGTACCTCACCTCCTGTTGCTTCGGTGACCTAGTGGGGTGTTATTTAACAGCCTGTGCCTCGTTTTCAAACGTGTGCCTTGCCATTTTCTGTCAGTCCGAGTGTGTAGTAAGCGAGGTGCATAGAGTCTCCCCATTTTGTCTGCGGGCCTACGGGGTACCTCTAGCTACTTAGCTAGCTACTGCTAAGCTAGCTCTCGGAGCTAGCTAGCTGCTGCTGCCTCGCGGTGTCGACGACCTTGCTGCTCTCTGAGCTAGCAAAGTTGTGCGCCTCTACCTGGTTAGCTTGGTTGGCTTGGGCTGCCATCCCCCCTACCCAGTAGTGGGATGTCGACGTCCAAGGGGCCTAGAAAGTAGAGGCAGAGTGCTGCTGCTCTTCTGCCTGTTTAGGCTGCCCCTCCAAGCGGAGACGAGCTCTCTATTGGGGAGCTCTCTCCTCTTCCCTCATGCCCGCCTGACGTGGCGCGCAGGTCCCCCGAGAACCTGGTGACCATAGCAGACGAGAAAGATGAGGTGCCAGTGTTCCAGCCATGCGCTGTGCGAGCAGTGTCAGCTGGTTCACTGGGGGACACGGACTCAATGACAGACGCGCTCTCTCAGTCAGCTGAGGTGCTCTCATCTCGCTACCGGTCCTTATTAACCTAGGAGGCATGCCGCCAGGCGTGCGCCTGCATGGGCATCCCCTGGCCAACCCCCCCACCCCCTGGCGCTTCTAGCCCGGTCCTTGATGGATGTCAGTGATTTGCAAGCCCTCTCCGTTCATCCTTTGTGTACTCAGTTTGCCCCCGGAGATGCCAAGGTGACCTTAAAGCCAAACTCAGCATTTATGCCGAAGTTAATGAGCATGACTTACACCTGTAACTCTATTGAGGTGCTCCGGTTCCGTCCCGATACGGATCTGCGTTCCCTGGAGTGTCTGTACCCTGTACGTGTGCTGCACTGTTACATGGGTAGGACAAGGGGATCCCGTTCCACGGATCAGTAGTTTGTCTGTTTTGCTCACCCTTCCATGGGAAGGCGCTGTCCAAAATCAGACTGGCTAAGTGGTTAGTGCAGGCTATTCAGTTAGCCTATGGCGCTATGGGACACGCATCGCCTATGGCCATACGCACAACATTCCACTCACGGAATGGCTTCCTCGTGGGCGCTTTCCAAGGGTGTGTCTGTCTTGGACATCTGTGCTGCGGCTAGCTGGGCTGCGCCTCACACCTTTGTATCTTGGTAAAGATTGGGTGTGACGGCGCCCTCTCTGGCGCAGGCGGTGCTTAGCGTGGGTGGTCAGGAGTGAAAGATGGACCTCCGGTCATCAGGGGTTGTTTGATGTTCATGACCTGTGGGGCGTTGTGGTACAATGTCTCCAATAGAAAGGAGTCCACCGTGTCGACTGTAATAGAACTAGGGGTTATTTATATAACCCAGGTTCTAATAAGGAACAAGTCGGCCCCATGGCTGAATGATGACTGGATTCAAATCTGGAGTGAGATGGGTCTGCTACTGTATTTATAGAGTAGCTGACGTGGGTGCGCAGGACCCTTAAAGTCTCACGAGCCTTGTTGATTAGAAGGCGCTGTAGTATAAGTGTTCAGTGAATGATGCACGCTCTAAGAGTGTTTCCCATAGAGAGTATCACTCCTCTCCTTATTAGAACCTGGGTTATATACATAACCCCTAGTTTTTAAAACGTGTCTTGTGTGAGCAGCTCACCTACCCAGTTGTAAACATTTAGTGAGTTATTATAAAGGAGAGTTCTGTTAAGAACTATTAGCAGCCTATTGGTATTCAAAAACACACCAATTCCCAATTCCAAAATTATTATTATTATTATTTTTTATTAATTTTTTTTAAATATCTGGCCGTGCCGAGAGCGGATATAGTGGCTCTGAGACGTCATTGCTCACCGTTAAGCCTTCTGGAGGTGTCGTGGGCTCAAATTAACGAAACATCTGGGATGGAGGGTGCCCACTTGATAACCCCAATGACATATCTGCTCTCAACCCAAGTCCATTCTAAAATATTGTCTTTTGAAGTGCTCATCTTGGAATATGGCAAAATGGATATTATAACATCCTATCCTGTGTATATTGAAATGTCCGATCCAGATGGTTTTCTGGTGACTGTTATGAATAGAATAACTGACAAGGGAAAGTCCTTGTGACAGATTGGAGAGACAGCTGACCGGAGGGAATAGACCCCAATGGGGCAGACATGGGCTAGCAACTCATGTCTACAGCACTAAACACTATTCTGTGGACTCGTGCACCCGCAAAAAGCTACTAACAAAACTAAAGTGAAAATACCCCCAGACTATGAGCATGAGAAGCACTTCAGAAACCAATGCAATCATAGGTAAAAGTCACAAGATCTGCCCCTGTGGCTGGGAAAAGGTAACAACTGTAAGGGTTGCACCAAAGTAAGAAAGGGTGCCTAAGTAGGAAGAAGCAGGAGCATCGCATTGACCAGTACTTTTTAAGAAGTCAAGCAAGTAAGACGAATGAAGGCCAGCGGCTGGACACAAACCAAAGTCCGCAGGCCATCAACAACTCCAGCATTGAAGCGGCACAGACAAGCACCGAAAGACAAGGGGATAAGGTGGTAGAGCCCGATCAAGCACAAAAAACCTCCAAGGAGAAGATCAGTGACAAAAAAAACCAAAGTAAAGTGGCCATTAGCCGCTGAAAAGAATGTTTGGGACTCTATTAACATATGTATTTGTTCAATTTATTTATTCTAGCCTGAAAAGGCCAACAGATCTCAAAACTCACGGCTTACTTTCCCAGCTGAAAATAATATTACCAGATTCAAAGCGGACTAAACAAAGTGATTTGAGTTTCACAAATTGGTCAACATTTAACGTTGTTTGAGTTTAAAGTAAGAATATGTTTCCTGTACTGTTTGTCACCCTCCAGATCAGCCGAGCAAACAGTAAGTTTTGTTCAAGCTGGTACCGCTGCTGTGACATTAGCTAGCCAGCATGCCAACTTTACCAAGCTAACAACTACAACCAGTAAAGATAGAGAGCTTAGTAAACATTCATTACCAGTTATCATAGGGGGCTTTCACACTAGGGACTCGGGCGCGGTCCGAGTGCACTTGACCCCAAAGTCCAGTCCATTTGAATAGTGTGAATGCTGTACCGTGCCTGGGTACGGATAAACGTACCGTGCTGGAGTCCACTTGAAAAGGTGGTCTAGAGTACGGTTCAAGTGTACTCAAGTACGGTTCGCATCTAGTGTGAACGCTAACCATACCAAAACACGGAAGTGGACTTCATAACTATAGTTCGATCATGTTTAAATACGACCACAAAGTGATCTTTGGTCGACTGCAGAACTTAAATTCCTACTTGAAACTTGGCAGACACAAATATCCATACTCAACCTATCGTTCGAAATCTCCGTATGCGTCCAGCATGCGCCGATCTCATCCTCTGAACTGCCCCACAGTTGGAAGGCAGGCGAGAGGATCGTTCATTACCTCAATGTTAACCAACATATTAATAATAGTACGACTGTTTTATGACAGATTTATTTAATAATTCGAGTTTTACAGGGATGGTTGCATTGTGCGCACTTTTATACATGAACGACAATATAAACAAATGTCGCGACGTTGATGATGCAAGTGTACTCTGGTACAGCACAACATTACTAGTGTGAACGCTGACCCCTTAAAAAAGAAAACTTTGTTATGAAACATACTTAGGTAACAATACAGATATAAATAACATTAGCAAACCCTAAATAGCATGTGTGGTTCGCTGCAACCTTCTTCCTCAGGCTAATGAAATAACTTTGAGGGGGCATAAGAAGGGGGGCTGTACAGAAAAGTGAGCTCCCGAACTGTACGCTGAAATATAAACAGGAAAGAGTCACGTTTGTGCATAAACAGTAAAGAGTGACCAGGGAGGTATTCTATCAAGCTAAAAAAGCGATAAGCCTGGCTTATTTAGATAAGTCTGGCTAATTTTAGTGAGAGATCCGTTCCATTAATGTGGCTAATTCGAATCCCCGCTCAGTTACCATGGTAATTTATACCACTGAACTAGCCTGCTCCATAGCAGGCTAACTGTCAAGCTTAGTTTAGCTGTGTAACAAAGAATATCCACCAGGCGGAAACAAAATCCCAAAAGACAGTTCCGTCAAGTGTCTCTTCTCGCTCGCTCCACTTTGTCACAACTTATGTCCGTGTTCAGAAACATACGTAGGTTCAGACCTTTTTCTCAGTGTGACCAAGCATGAATATAAGTGTCTATAGTTCTTAATTTCCTGTGTTCGCAATAACCTTCCCACGTCAAACATAAAAAAATGCTGAAATGACAAATCAATGTCCGCAGTGGCATTCCATTTGATAATTGTAATTGCATTATTTGTGACAGAAATCTATATAGAAGACAATGTTACATTGAAAATGACATTTCTTTGTCACCATATTTAAAATAAATATTAACTACCCAACTATTATGCTTTAATGAAAAGATAGACAGGAGACAACTTTCAGCTGACCTCGAACTGGGATCAAACCCGGGTCCCTGCTATTAGAACTGGTCATCTGTGACACGTGCTCTTTGCCTGATGAGCTTTCAGGAAACACTGCTTTGCTCTAAAAAATTGAACATAACTCAGATATTATTGCGCCTGCTGATATAGCCACAATCTCTTCCTAAGAATTTCAATGTTAATTTATAGTAGTCAGAAGTTGTTTTTTACATTTCCTTTCGGGATTTCCTTTTACATTTCTGTATGCATTTCTTCTTCATTATGCAAATGATGGGGCTGTCATTTAAAATGTGTCACATGGTCAACTTTTCGCCTATTAGTTAAGAGTGCATGGATTGACTATACATGCCTTTCCCCAACACCGGTGTCCGTGAGCAGAAATGGCTACCTCCAGTCAGGAGATCGCTGCTGAACTGAGGTGTTTATCTGATCTAACTGACATTTTGACATATTTAAAGTTGATCTAACTTTAAATAATAGGCATACTGTCACAGTATGAGGTCACGCGGTCACGGTTGCTAGGTCAGACTTGGGCCAGTTGGGGTAAAAATAAAGAATAGATACACTTTATCTCCTCAAGGGAGACAGAGTATCTGTGAAAAGATGCAGTTAGTTTAGTTTATTGATGTGATGCTTTATCAGCTTTGGACCGAACATGATTGAAAATGTATATTATTCAAATATAAAACCTATAGTTCATACAGTAGCTGTGAGGACGATGGCAAGACTGTGTGGTGCGCAGCAGCTTCAAATTTATTGGCTCTGTGATGGGGAGGAGCTCTGTGTGTCCAGCTGGCATTTCACGGAACGCCGGGGGGGGGGGGGGGGTTCTATGAACACTACTCATTAATGTTTACCTCTCAAATCACTTTAACATATGTAAGGTAGAGCAGAACCTAACTACAGTGAGGTACGTGAAATAATTTTTTGGGGGGGGTAACCGTGACTTTGAACACTGTACTCATTAATGACTACCTCCCAAATCGCTACTAACGGCGTATTGATGATTTCAATCCAAACCTTAGTGCTCGAGCTTGAACTGTGGCAGGGTTATATTGAACGCATTGTCAGTGGAAACCCAACCTATATAAAACCAAACAATAGAACTAAGTCATCGTGTATGTCTGCCATTAGATTTTAATGAAGCGGCACTAACAATCTAGCACCAATAAGCAACCCTTTACACAAGCTTTACACAATTTGGCCCCTCCCTACCTCACTAAACTGCTACAACTATGCTATCCTACTCGGACACTACGTCCCGCTGCAGACGGGCAATTGGTCATTCCGAAAGCAAAACTAAAGCATTTTGGGGAGCGTGCATTTTCTAGGGCAGCACCTAAACTTTGGAACTCTCTCCCTCCTCTAATTCGTAATTTCAACTCGCTGTCAATCTTTCAAACCTACCTTAAAACATAACTTTTCACCCTAGCATACCCTAGTTAACTCTGTTTAGAATCCGGTCCTTTTCTTTTACTGATACTATCCTTTTGCTTACATATAGTTTGAAATGTTGTTGCTGTCTGTCTGTTTAACTATTTCAGTCTAATTGTTTATTTGTGTCATGTTATCTATGTTGATGCTGTGAAGCGACTTGGATTTTAGAAAAGCGCTATACAAATAAAATGAATTATTATTATTATTGTTAACCCTAAGGCCCTAAGACCGCTAAGGCGGTCAGTCTAATAACTGCGACGAATCACATCGCATTTGCTCAGCGAAATGCATTTTCTAGTTATTATTATTATTAGGTCTATTTTTAGCACCTTAACTACGCCCGCAGTTTTGACCCAATCAATTCCATTTCAGTACCCACATGTCTTGGGTACTGCGGTCTATTGCGCTTCCATACAGCTAAGTGATAGTGTTATATTTTTAATAATTATTTTTAATCGGTTTTTGCCCCATTGAAATGAATGGGGAGAAGGTTTTGACTGGGAGAGAGATTTCACGGGCATATACCACCATCTAGCGTTGATGTTATGCAAGTTGTTATGTTAGGCTGTACTGACTGTCTTGGCTTGTTAACTGCATCAATGAAAACTCCGTCCGGTTATGTGACTGCCTCGTAAGACGCAATCATATACTGTTATCCTTAAGTTTTGTTATTATTATTATTAGCCCCATTTTTCGGCACCTAACTATGGTGCATTTTGCGTCCATTGCAACGGCAAAATGTCAGTACGAATGCCACGGACTGCGCTTGTACACAGCTAATTAATCCGTCCACTAGCTATTTTTTAATTGCCTCTTTTACACGCTTAATTTGCACATAGACAATGAATGGGAAGAGGGTAAGACTTGAGGGGAGCTGGAATGAAGGACCAAGATGAATTTTAACCTTATACTGTCATCTAGTGACCGCAATAAAATGTATGTATATGTTAGTTAACATTTTATTGCGGTCACTAGATGGCAGTATACACAAGGGTATGATTCATCTTGGTCCTGCACTAGGGGCGTCTGAAGTGGGATTGCTATCTCATAAATAACAAAAACACCGCGCCAACAGTTCAGGACATCTGCAGGAATGTGACTGTGAGTATATGTGACGGTGTCACCGTATTGCTAATTATTCCATAGTGAGTTACCTAGTTTCTAGTTAGCATTAGCACCTAGCCATGGATAGACGCTTCCCCTCTCCTGCTATAATGAACGACAATTGCATAGTGTTTCATGTTCACTAGCAATGTAGCAAATCAAGAAGTGAGTGTTATTGTAATAATAACTGCTTACAATAGTCAATACAAACCACAAGGCATGCCGCAATGACTGTCAACACTGTGTAGTGAACTAACAATTTGTAAAAGACGACAAAGGCATTGTACAAAGGCAACGCAACACTAGATAAAAGTGTTCATAATTTGGGCAACGTCATACGCTAAGCGATGTCAGCTTGCAAGTTTATCAAGACAAGAGACATAGTGTGCGTGCATGTAGCTAAGTGATCGGTTCACGAGTTATTTTCTTATTATTTTTAATCGGTGTTTTGCACCCATGCATTGAAATGAATAGAGAGCGCAGTATATGTTACATCTGTATGGTTGTAGCGCTCATCGTTCAGTCTTGTTAGATATAAACCTATCTGGAACAGGTTATAGCCTATAATACGTGTTTACAGTAGCCCTATTGAAGTGTTGGAGAAATAACGATGGTGGATCTAGTTATGGATCTAGATCTTGTTTCGGAAATACAGTTAGCTGTTAGGATGAATAGAAGATATTGCATTACATTGTCATAAAATGCATTCTAATAAAATAGGTTAGTCCATTCCGCAAAAACCGTGCCTACATAATATTGGCCATTTCCCATGAACTACATTTATTTCTACAATATAATTCTGGTAATTAATAGTGTGTTGAAATGCACGTGAAAGAAGAAAATAATGCAATAAAGTTACAATGCCCAAGCTATTACAGGAAGAGTTTTACACAGGGCTGTTTGGCTGACCCTCGACCCACTTTGTTTAAGCTCTACTGTCATTGTGGATCGCCTGAGTGATTTTAGTACTTATTAAATTAATTTAATACATGTGCAAACATATAGAGCTTAGAGAACAAAAATAAAAATAAACGTTAGTAGGCTACTTAGTCATCGTATTTGACCGCTATTAAATTATGATGAAGCAGCATTGCCAATCTAGCAGCGGCGCCATAACGACTACAAGAATTGGGGGTGCAAGAAGGGGTGTTTTCCGGAGAATCTGGGGTTGTGCCCTGCACACCTAACACAAGCTCATAATGGAAATATCTACTCAGATTTTTGTTAATTATGGGTTTAGCTCCCTCCTCAAAAAATTTGTAGGCTATTTAACAGAAAATTCACATTTGCATTGTTTGTCATTAACATTTTTTATGAATGTGTTATATTGTAAAAAGTGATCATATCAGGAGGACCAGTGTTGACATATAACTCATGAACTGCATACAAATCGGTAGTAAGCATATAGCCTTAAAGCTTAAAAGCTTGCTCATTCGTAATATTCTAGCCGCTCTTCACGGGTGAGCGTGAAGAATTATGTAGGCCTAGCCTTTTTAGCGATCTCATAAACCTTGGCCCAAAAGTTGACATAAGGTTAGTGATAACAAAGCCCACACATTTATAAGGAAGATATAATTGGTCAATTTCACTGTCATTTGAAATTAGTAGCTAGGTCTTCTGAAAAAATAGAGCTGAAAGCATAACATTTTCTTTCTTCCCAGCAACAGCAGAGGCAGCAAAATTCTGATAGGTAGAAAAAGGGGCTTGCCTTGCTGCCGCAAATATGTCTCGATGGGATGTCGTATCTCAAAAGTTGGGGGGGGGGGGGGGGGGGGGGGGGGGCAAAGATCCCGTGTACCCCCAGTTCCGATACCACTGCAGCGGTAAGCGCCCCCTGTTCACAAATAGGGTCTGGACTGCAGTACACTTGTGCACACTAAGGCGGTCAGTCGAATAACTGCGACGCATCACATCGCATTTGCTCAGGGAAATGCATTTTCTAGTTGTCATTGCAAATTGTGCCAATATAAGTGGCCATTGGGGGCCCCTTTCTAATAATTTTTGAGCTGGCCCCAAACATTTGCCTGGTTTGCCTGATGGGGCGCCTCTACATTGATAGTAGGGATCTGATTTCAAACCCTTCTCCCAAATTATTGAAGAGGCATGTGTCCCATCTGTGTGAATGGGCACGACGCCTCTGGTCACAGAGTTAGTGACAGGTACGCTGAAATAGCAGAACAAAAATGTAGCTTGTATAGTTTTTTTTACTCACAAGATAAAGACACTAAATATGACGTGTCAAAATAGGTGGAAACACAAACCTCAAAGAGGCTCATTGGCCCCAAGGCTCTGACTAAGGTGGGGGAGCTAGATATGAACATTTAGGGTTCCAACATCCACTCCAGCAATGCCGTTAAAAACCTGGGGGTAATCTTCAACCCTTCCCTGTCATTTAAGCCTCACATCCGCAGCATCACAAAATCAGCCTTTTTCCACCTCGAAAACATCGCTCGCTTTCAATCCATCCTCACTGATCCCATTGTGGAGACTCTCATTCAAGCATTTGTCATCTCTCATTTGGACTTCTGCAACTTCGGTCTTCCAGCAAAAGCAATAAACAGACTCCAATACATTCAAAACGCCGCTGCCAGAATTGTCACTCATACCAGGCCCTGGCAGCACATTACCCCCACCCTTGTCAAACTCTACTGGCTGCCTGTCAAATTCCGCATCATATTCAAACTCATGTTAACTACATACAATGCACTATATGGACTGGCACCCACCTACATTACTGAACTCGTCCACCTCCACACTCCAACTCGCAATCTCTTCTCTTCTCACTATTAGTCCCCTAATCAAAGCTTCGCTCAATGGGTGACCGCGCTTTTAGCTGTGCTGCACCCAAGCTATTGAAATCCCTACCTGCTAATGTCAGAGTCTGAACCTATGGCCATTTTTAACCCTATAACACCAATCATATCATATTTGATACACAAGTTTCTGAGACCTCTACATCATCATCATGATCAACACTTTACAAAAAAAAGTTGTTGTATGCAATCTGATACATGTTTTCTGCCATTTGGTGGATTATCCGTGCACAGTAGAGGGCCTTTTGAATGCTGTATCCAAAATAGGCTGCTGTTACGTAGTGGTTCGCTAGTTTTTGCAGGGACTTTGAGATTTTTTAAAAACTTACAGTAAAATTCACATT
>JAPMUY010007985.1:0-62032 GCA_026901105.3 Galaxias olidus | reverse complement strand
TGGTTGACTAGGATGTCTCCTATCCTGTTCATGGTAAAGCCTTCTTCAGAGCTCCTGCTGGCTTTCCCTCTTCTTCTCAGAAGGCGGGTGAAAAACTGGGTGTGGAGGTCCAGCAGCTCATCCAGAACTGGGAACACCCTCTCCACTGTCTGGCCCTCCAGAGCCACCTCCTTCTGCAGGCCCTTACTGTACACCTCTGACATGATCCGTAACGTTCGCACGTGATGCATCTCGGTCTGGATCAGCTCTGAGTGTACGCAAGGGTGGAGGAACGCAACGGAAGGTGAGCTCCACAGAAGAAACAGTGCATGTCTGGGGAAAGAAAGGGGCTCAAAACCCGTCGACGTACCGTAAATAACATCTTGTCTCTTGATGACGTCCTTCTTGAACTGTTTGAGGTACTTCTTGTCCACCGTGATGCTCCAGGAGTCTGCCTCCAAGTCCTTCACATCAGACTCAAACTCCCCCATCAACTGGCTGTCCATCATCTCTGTGCCTGAAACAATACACATACTCGCACTCAGTATCCACCGACATTACAAAGACAGAACTCAAGGCAGTGCACCTGAATAAATAAAAAGTCTAAATAGCACGCACGCACGCACACACGCACGCACGCACGCACGCACGCACACACACAAATGTGTGGTATTAAAAATAAAGACACAGAAAGAATCAATTTGGATCCTGATAGGAATGTCACTTTTAGTGAATTACATTGAACAGAATGTACTTGAATCTCAACCATGGTATGTAGAACCATCATTATACACTTCATTGTTCTACTGTCAAGGAAAGGCAACGGTTCTCATACAGATATAGTAAAACACAGCTGTTGTGCAGCTGCTGCCGGAAAAGGGCCATTTGAGGCAGAACGTGTGTATGTTTGTGTGTGTGTGTGTGTGTGTGTGTGTGTGTGTGTTTGTGTGGATGAGTGTGGGTGAGTGCCCTAACCTTCATCTGTGAGGGACTCTGTGGACTCGTTGACCAGGTTGGCGGTTCTGTTGAGGGAGTCAGTGGACTGGGACAGGTAGCGCAGACCCTTTATGGGCATGTCATCAAACACAGGACTGGCAGAGAACAACAGAAAGAGAGAGATTTAGGACGGACTACGGAACACCACATCTAAAACATCCCTGAGCACTGCTAGTGTTTAGCCTTCAGATAATCAAACAAATCCCTGAAACAAATAATCAAAGCCCACCAGATCAAACTCTTTCCCCTCTAATTAACTTTTCCTCAGCTGTGTCAGTAGGTTTCAAGGCTAACACTTTGCCATGACATGGTGGGCATGAGTCTCACCCAGCAATGTTGCTGATGGAAATGCTCTTGGACAGGTTGCCGCTGTGGAAGGGCATAATACTGGTGTGTCTCCGTGCGGGGTTGACTAGGGAGTGGTCCTCTGGAGCCAAAATGGCTGACCAGGGACGGTCCCGCATCCCAGTAGCTAGAAGCAGAAAGAGAAATTGAAACCCGTTAGGGCTGTTGAGGTGATGCACTACAACCTGTCAAGGTAATGTCTTGAGAAACCAGAACAACAGTTGGATCCAGACGAGGCTTACGTTTGTTTCTCATGGTAACTACAGGAAGAGTGTTTGAGTCAGGAACTGCAAACTGCTGTTTGGGGATCTGCAAAGACAGAAGTGAAAAAGTTCAACAGGGCAAAAATCAATACAGAAAAAATAACGAGAAAAGGCATAATCACAGGGTCTAAAATAATTACCTTCATCTTCACCCTGGCGCAGGCAGGTAGGTTCTCTCTACATCCTTTATGAACATATGCATTGCAATCTGGAAATAAATAAACAGGGGCAAATGCTTAATTGTTCAAGTAGGTTTTTGAACTGAATACTGTAACAGGGGGCAGACCTCTGGTCATATGATGCATTAGGCGTTTGGGTAAGAACGTTTGACTAGTCTCCAGAGCCAGCCAGGAAACCACCACCAAGCCCGCTAATAAAATCCAGAGCCCAGCAGACTATCAGCAGACTGCACATGTGAGGGGAAGGGGAGAAGTGATGCAACCAGGGGTAATACTGCTAACGCTGGGGCTAGACCGGGGAACAAGCCAGCGTTCCATGACCAATATGCAAGCACTCACACACACACGCACTCCAACCCACACACAGAGTCAGATTTTCTCACAACACAAACCATTACTCAAGCACGGATACGCATAAGACATTACCCTATTCACTCTATGGCACTTTTTCATAAGGAAACGAATTGAAAGCGTTGCTATTTCTTAGTAATCTGGGATGGCTTATCACTCATTTATTTGTTCGATTGACAGTAGGCCAGCATCTGTGACCACAATGCAGTTCGGGCCTTGACTTGATTCAATCACTCTGAATACAGTCCTGTAACTGTCTGCACAACTCGACACACAATACAAAACAGATTGACTGTCCACATAACAAGGGCATTTTTGCCACAGTCGGAGGCCATGTGGATTGTTTTCAGTAACCATTCAAAGGGGAAATGAGGAGTTCTCTGATCCATTGCAGCACTGGCTTCCTCTTTTCAGCTTGCTGGGTTGGTGCCAGGACTTGTGCAATAAACAACATCCTCTTTGGCTGCTGTTGCAGTAAAAAAGACACTCTTCCGCTAACGTTGACTATGCATAGCATCAGTTTGACACGGTATGGAACAAATCCTTTAACTCAGAATGTATCTACACCAATGCAATAAGTGTTGTTTTTGGTTGCAATTTTTTTTTTTGCAAACGCTAAGAACAGCAGGTTATTGAGGTTGATCAAAGCTCAAATGAAATGGCCTTACTCTGGCAGAGGAAGGCTTCCTTAGTGTTGATCGCTTTGCTGCATTGATGGCACTGGCCTGCATGGGCTGAACTGACAGTGGTGAAAAGATGTCCATTCAAGGTCTTCTTCTCCTTCTCTTTGACCTCTTTGTCTTTCTCTCCTCGTTTCTCTCGGTCCTTTTCCTGCGTAGGGAACACCAGGGATAAGGAGCTTAAGCAACAACACATGCCTTCTTTCCCTGTGACATTCATACAAGAAAAAGTACAAGTCTCCATGCTGCACAGTATACGATTGAGCTGGCCATTGAGGTTACTTTGTACTCTGACTGATGGTGTAGATGGACACACCAAATAAATCTGTGAGAAAACGCAAAGTTTAGAAGAGGGGAGAAAAAGGCTCATATCCTCATTGTTAGGTATACTACACCCAAACCCGGAGCAAATGTCAAAATAAGGTTTCCATCTTATAATATATTGTTATTTGTGCTTGATTGTGAACTCAGGCTCTCCTTTCACTGACAGAACTGCATCAGTCGTGCCAATTTGTTCTCATTCAATCACATGGTTTGCAAATACCACATATCTTCTTGACCACATAAACAACTTAAATGCATGCCATGCCTCTTCCACCAATATATTTGGAAGCAGTAGGGAAATGCAAAAAATAGCAAATAACTCTTCATTTGGTTCTAAATGTGGTATCAAAACAGCTATTTCCTGTAACTGTAAAAGAAGGGAAAGAACAAAAGAATCACAGACGGTTATGAGAAAATCTGTTATTGAAACAAACTATGTTTAAAATCCAAAGGAACTTGTCATCAGTTATGAAGCCCGAAACTAAAGATTATGACAGAATTAAAACAACAGCATGGAAGGACATATAAGGTAATGTATTCCACAGACTACCTAAAAGAAAACAACAACCAGTTGATACTGTAGTGGAGTACCAGAGCAAGCGAGCACTAATTCTGCAGCCTACCTCCAGCCTTTTGTGACCCTTCAACTTCATTGAGAGGCGCTGATAGAACATCCCTGGAAGCTCTGGTGGTCTAACCAAAAGGCAGAACACTACCGTAGTGCGGCTCCATCAGGGAAGTCACACAGATGAGGAAGTTGCCGTCTTTTTATAGGGGGTGCTGTTTCTGTCTAACCCCACAGCTCAGACACTATGACATTTTGAGGGAACCCCGCGGTATCCATGCTCCCCTACAGAAAGCATGTTCTTCTAAACAATGCAACTTGTCACAACAAATTTCAACATAAGAATATCTTAATAGTTGTATTATTGCACCGAACAACATGTTTTTGAAGACAGAGAGAGAGCGCTATTTTTGTTGTTGTTTTGCTTAGTCAAAGCGTTGTCACTCTACAACAAATCACAGAGGTAACAAAATGAAGCAAACTCGAGAGTGTTTTATCTTCCTGTTGGGGTTCCTGTATCAGTCACAAACAGTACATTTCTCTAGTATCTCTTTGAACAACTCTGCTTTCAGGTTGCCACTTTCAACATGATGTTGAATCTCAGTCACAAGGCACAGCACTACACACTGAAACAACTTAATCAGAGCGCATTGTGAAAAATGTAATCTAGACTTTCACTTGTTGTAATATTTGATCAGAGGAAGAATCACTGCTGTTACTCAAATTATTCTTTCATTGTTCATCTTACACTCACCCTATTCTTCTTGTACATCTTGCTCCTGAGGTAGCTGAAGGTTCGGCTAACCTTGGTCCCACTCTTCCCCTCAGTGTCACTCTTCAAGGGACCAGGCTCCTCCTCAGATATACTGGGACACACACACACACACCCACACACACAGAGAGAGAGACATAACACTTTTAACAAAGGCAAGGAGCTGAGTCAATCAACCCTAAAAGCAGACACCCACAGCACATCTACGAGGGCACGGTAAGAGATCCAGCCAGCCTCACCTGTACGCCAGAGAGCCAGAGGCGCTGGAGAACGACCTCATACCTAGAAAGAAATTGGAGAAGAGATAAGGACAAGAGGTCTTCAGCCGTCCCAAAATCAGGTAAAGAAAGTTGGGTATGTTTTACATTGCAGAGGCACATAATAACGACTGGCTTTACAAGCTATTTTGCATTTCTGACTTGGCCTCTCTGCATACTGGTTTTTGTGGCGCAGCATAAATACTGTCCATAGCAAGCAGATCAACAAATGCATAATTTGACTAAATTAAATTACACTAATCATCTTTTTTAGTAAGACGTTTCACTAGATAATCAAATTTATTTGATAACTACGTTAAAACATCTTTCAAATCCAGAGCCTATTTTTTTTTTTACCAGGGACTTATCCAAAATCTACTGAGCTGCACACAAATATGCAAGGCATCGCTCAGATGCTTTCTTTGAATAGCAGATTGAAAAAAAATAAAAAGAATAAGGAGAAGGACATTTGGCCAGTCTGTGTTGGTAGCAACACAGCCAAGGAGACGGAGCACACTTAAGTTTACTTAAGTGACGTTTATCTCAGATTAAAAATAGAAGAGATGGCGGAAAACACAATTCTAACAGCAATGTCCATTCCAAAAGATATGGCTTCTTGATGACTTGTATACATTCCCCATATCCAAGTTCTGAGAAAGTAGATTTCCATCCTAAAGGCCTTCTATACAGTATTAGACAAGGTTGGGGGGGGGGGGGGGGGGTCACTGGTTCTTTCTACTGGGCTTTGACAGTGTACTTACTCAAATTATCCTCGTCCTCATCATCACTGGATGAGGAGTCGGCAGAAAATAAGTTAGTTTTAGATCTGGTGAGGATAGGAGAGAGGCTAAAAGAGAAGGAAATCCGTCTCTTACGCTGAACGCGTCCGATCGCTGGGAGATCCGGTGCGAGGCATGGAGAAATCAGAGCACTTATCACACTCAATGGTAACCAATCCCACAAACAGATGACCCCCCTATGGGGCTCAGGGAGGGAATGAACGAAGGGAAGGATGGGACAACAAAACAAACACGAGTCCAAGCCTACACTGTGCAATCTTAAGGGGAGGCCACAGAGGAGTAGAAGTGGCTAGGAGTGGACACAGAGAGGCCCGGTGTGGGGGCGTAACTCACCGTCCGTGTCTCTTTGACTGATGGCCAGCATGGACACCGACTTAGTGAGGGGCAGGGTCATGGGTGGACAGCTGTGTCGTAGCGGCCGATACCGCCTCGATTTCTGCAACAGGGAACAAAAGAAACGGTGAGGCTTCCACGGCGACGCTGTAATCAACCTTCCACGAGAATCCATGACTACATAAACAAGCAAATGGAGAAATACCACTCATTTGCATTGCTGTAGGTAAAGGTACAAAATGGTCGTGATTCTAATGCCGAGAGCATTGACGTTTCAAAGATACCACGGAACATGGTCAGGAAGTGGCTGGTACCTGTCCGTCAAGCCCACTGTGCTCTCCCAGCTGGGGTTCACGTTCCTCGGTAAGAGACAGCAGAGAGTCCCTCTCCTCGCTGACGTGATGGACCACACACCGTGAATCCTTGGTACCATATCCCGGGGCGGACGGGATCTGGACATTGTCCCTCTCTCCACTGAGTCCCTCCAGACTGTAGCTAGAGACAAAATAAAGACATGCAAACGCTTTATGGCCACGTTACATCATTCAGGCGGTGGCACATGTCTGGCTTTGGATTTTTTGCTCTCTCTTTCTCTCTCTCTCTCTCGCTCTTTCTCTCTCTCGTTCTCTCTCATATGCCTATATACTCCACCCGCTCGGCCTTGGTATACACACTCACACAGAGAAAGCTTTGACTGCTGCGTATGCTTAACCAGCTGAGAAATCACTCTGCTCCCATCCCCAGAAGGTGATTTACAGTTAACGCAGCTGCAAATGACTTCCAACATCAACATCAATTGTAAGGCATTGCATGGAGCACATCACGGCAGTGATTTAACAGGGCAATTATATTGATCTCACCCTGCACATACGGGCCTTGAAAATCACACTCACATATAATGATTATGAAAAAGAAAATGCCAGTGTGAAATATGCCCTAGGGAGCTAGGGGTTTTTGGACAAGCGATTACGTATCTGTGTCAGTACCAAATCTCTCTGTCTCAGCCCTGGATTGTCCAGAATACCATTATACCAGTTATTTACCAATGTTTAAATTTCTACATTCAGATAGTAGAGCAGAATCAGAAAATGAACACCATACTGCATCACTCACCTGCCTTCTGTATTGCTGATGTAAATCACTATGTCTGTCATTGTAAACGCCCTTCAAAGGATTCTGGCTTCCCTAGTGCATTATCAATTAACTCAAGTTGCTAAGACAAACCTGCTAAGCTACACAACATAGTCAAACTCTAGGAGGTACTGTATTTCTTGATTAAAGCTAGTTTGCAAGAATGACTAATCTGAGCTTCATCAACACTGACAGGCTTGGCAAAGCAATGAAAAACAGGTAAACCATGAAGTAGCCTCTCTGTGCCTGATACCAAGAGAGAGAGACACACACACACACACACACACACACACACACACACACACACACACACACACACACACACACACACACACACACACACACACACACACACACACACACACACACACACACCAAACAAGCACAAAAACTATGCAAATCTTGAAGCATGCAAAGCTCTGCAAATCATTTAAAGCAGGTGGTTGTGTCGTTATCCAGGAAGAGAGGAAATCGCACACGCACACACGCACACACGCACGCACGCACACACACACACACACACACACACACACACACACACACACACACACACACACACACACACACACACACACACACACACACACACACACACACACACACACACACACACACAAACAATACCTGAGGCAACTAATCACATCCAGGCCAGGGCTGAGGGGGGCTTCTGGAAGGCACCAACTCATACTGACAGGGCAGGGGAGCAGGGAGAAGGGGAATTATAGGGATGAGATATGGTGGAGTGGGATAGCAGGATGGGGATGAATAAAAAAAGGGATGGAAGGCGCCGGTGAAAGGAGAGGATAGAAACCAGGGTGGACAGGCCAAAGAGAGATGGAGACATGGAAGGGAGATGTTGGAATGAACAGAATGGCTGAGAGACATCGGTGAGGTTTAAAAGAGGTAGAGATGACTAAACACTAATAACATTTTCAAAAAGTGACGTTCCCATTATAAGGGGAGTGCCCTATAAGTCTGCAGTACACTGTATAAACTGTGACATGAATCCAGGAAGATGAATGCCCTTTCATTTAATTAAGTTATTCATTGCAACAACAAAAAAAGTACCTTCTCCTATGAAATGACGGCTTCCCCTTCCCAGACCTCCACACAGAACTGACCACGGTGGACGGATGAGCGATGACAACAGGGGGGGATGAGGTGGATCGATGTAACATGGAAACAAATACCACAAAATGAGAGGATGCATTACATGTTAAAACACAATGTGTGGTGATCCAGTGATCCCATGGACAAGTCGAGGCCTCACAACCACGTCTATGAATCAGTCTGTTGTTCATCTTTACAGTGGGCTGGGGCTGGATTGTATTAGTGGGCCAGATGCCCTGAACTGTAGTAGTCCTCCACTATATGTTTTTTCAATTAAAGTACTTTCCCAACAGCCAACTCCAGAATGCCCTTAATTGCACTAATGATGTGCAATAAATAGTTTGAAACAGAGGGTTTACAAATCCCAGTTTCTAGGTGATTCTCTATTTCCCTATGTGAACTGGAACTGAAGACAGAGACAGCCACCATATCCCCTGGCCTTCTGTGTTGTATCAGCGTCATGTCTGTCAGAGTGTGTACACACTGGACTCCCCCCACCCACACAGGACAAATGGCAACACAGCTGCTAGCAATAGGAGGAGATACGACTGAGCTAAGCCCACAGGGAGAGATTGGGCTCCACTTTCTCCAAGCAAACTAACTTTACTGCTCAATAAGGCTGGGAAAGAGAGGTGGTTCCTCACGTAATACACAAGACTGACTCTTGACAACCTCAGAATAAATACACTGATATTCCATCCAGGATGGAGGGCTGGATGGATAATGGGAATCAGAGAAAGACTTTGTAAGCAACACGTTTCTGCCTGTAGCTAAGTCCGTTTTATATCAAAGTGCTTATCATGTATGGTAGGGACTTCGCTCTCAACCAGTACTCCATTTGTTCCGACAAAAAAAAACATCCGTTGGTCGTGGTAGCCAATCTGGCTCAGACAAATGAACGGATGCACATGGAGAACGCATCCCAGCGAATCCTTCACACCACTCAACCGCCCACGACCAACTCACCTCCTCTGGTTCATCTCGGAGTCTCCTTCGCTGTTCCTTCCTGGGCCCCAGCTGTGGCGGCGAAAGGGAGAAAGCGAGCGAATACTGGGCTTTCGGAGAGCCGACCGTAGGGGCACGTCTGTCAGCCTGTCTTTGGCCTCCTCCTCGGTTTCCTCCGCGCCCCCGGCTCCGACCGCAGCAGCCTCTCCCCCAGCTGAACCAGCCCCAGCCTTGGAGGAACTCCCCTCTGGACTCCAGCTCCGGCCCTGGCCCTCCACACAGCTCTCTGGGCTGGAGCTGGCGGGACCCACGCTGGCTGTGTCGTCTGTGGAGGAGCAGGACACAGACACCTCACTGGTACTGTCGCTGCCCGTCAGTGGCTCGTCATTCTGGGGGGGAAGGAAGCATGAAGAGGTATTAGGGGGAATGGAGCATTCAGCCCTTTCTAAAAAAGTCAGCCTTCTCGCACTGAAGTAAGGACTTATCACTCTAATATAGGCTTAACAAAACAAAAATTGATCAGCAGGGTGGAAACAAACTTATGTATTAATGTACTAAAACAGACAAATACAGCAGAACTGTTAACACACTTAAGCCATGTCAAGTTCCGTGACCAGGCACATCATTAAATAATGACCTTCGATGTAAGTGTTTTGTGGCGCACACCGTAACGCTAAACAAGCCTGTGTAATGGAGCACAGTATAATGAAAAACAAATGCTGGGGGATGGAGAGAATGAGTCGGCTACACTTTATGGAGACTTTGACATTAAAACACAGACCAATAAATGTAGGCAACCTCACATGATTTAACATTTCCTTTAAATATGCTGGGATCCTTTAATTAATGCATCCGTTACATGTGAGCAGTGAAAGCCAAACCAAAAGACAAGTTAAAAAGTAGTAGTGCAAGATCACCATAATAGGGTTTCAGCCAGAGGTAGCTAATTCAGAGGTGTGAGGTTTAACTCAAAGCATTGTACAGGGCAGCTGCAGTGTGTGAGAGTGTATTAATGCCAGGGTCTCACACAGAGCTTCTCTTGTTAGCTCACCGGTTATAAAAGATCCCCATTCATATGCTCTGGTAATGACTTCTACTTTGTAGAATTGTGTGTTTGTGCATGTGTTTGTGTGTGTGTGTGTGTGTGTGTGTGTGTGTGTGTGTGCGCATTATTGTGCAGCAGCCTGTGTGTGTGTGTGTGTGTGTGTGTGTGTGTGTGTGTTTGCGTGCGTGCATGTGGGTGTGGGAGAAAGAGAGAGGAAGCAGGGGGTTGTTCATAAAGCAAGAGAGGCAGAGGTCAGTATTGCCTGACTTCTATCGGGCTGAACTTGAACAGTCCCATGACCTCTGAGCAGGAAAGCCCCTGAGCTGTGCACCCCGTCACACAGCAGCTCAAACAAGGATGACATTTGACCATCGTACGTTCTGACCAACGGCAATAAACACACACGCTTCAACTGGCATTCAAAATCCTCGGTATGCTTCTCGCCAATCACTGTAGTCAATCATTAAGAAGTATTAACGTTGTTTGAACACGGTGCGCTGTGTGAACGTAGACAGAGACATGTCCTCTCACCTTCCTGAAGACGCAGTCCTCTCCCGTGTCAGTGCTGAAGAAGCTCTCCGTGTCGCTGCCCGAGTCTCTGTGGGTGGTGGTACTGCTCACACTGGGACACACGGACGCCTGTGGCAGGTCTGACACACACAGACAAACACAGAGAAGGGGTCAGCCCACTAAAGCCATAACACCGCTATTTGTGTGCTGGTCTTCCTGTTAGGATGTCCATAGACAGGGGCCTTTCAAAAGAGGAAATAAGGGACCCGTACAACGGTTCTGGATGAAATCATCCACTGAGTTCATAATTTCCCATCATGTTAGTTCGTTCTATTTTGGTCATTGAGCGGAAGTTGGTCTTTTTCCCATTGGAACATGACTCTGTCCCTCTTCCGTTTTTTTCATGTGACTCAGTGGAAGTTTGTGTGTGTGCATTTGTGTGTGTGTGTGTGTGTGTGTGTGTGTGTGTGTGGCTGCTGTGAGGAAGGGGGACAGTGACCAGGCCTTTCATTAGAGGGGCTTTTGCACCACAATGACAAGGCACAACCGCCTTTGAGAGAAACACAGGGTTCGGTAACAACAAAATATACACACGACATTTCAGGAATGCCTTTCAACTTCGACACTGTCCACATTGCCTGAAGAGAGATCCGAATGAGGGCCAGTGGATCTCCACCAGAGGCCTGGTCTGGCAGCATGGCAGGCAGGTAGGCAGTCTGACTGGCTCTGGGTCAATCAGAGGGGGAGTTGAGAATACCACACTGAGCTTGCTCTCAGACCCAGCCCCATGACATCTGTGCAGGAAAACTAGCAGGGGAGTGTGAGCTTTGACAGCTGTCACACATACACACAGTATGACAACCACACAAAAACACACACACACAAGCATAGGAGCGTGCACAGATGCACATGCACACATAGGGCAACAAACCCCCCCACACAAAGGACAGGTGTAAAGGACCTCAATGACAGAGTCGTGGATTTAGTTCTCGAGAAAGCTGGAGGGTTGTGCTTTTACTACTCTCCTTTGTTTTTGTTAGTTCCTAGTCAGACCACTGTTATGGTAGCCGGTCCACCCACCCTGACACCCACACAGTAATGGTATAGAAGTTAGGGTGCTTGGGCCGGAAATTCAGCTATTTATGTTCATTGCTTTTTACTCAAATCCAGTGTTTGATATACTCAAAACACTTAAACATTGCCCATTCATGGATAATCCAGTGACTAATACAATTTGTTTCAAACTCTGTGTCTTAGTGCTTCACAAACTGAAATTAATATGCATGAAATTATAACGGTGAATGAGCGTTTTGCATGGCTGTTGTGTCCCTTAAGTATGCTAGGATGTATGCTTCCAGTTTAAAAAAATACTGCCACCGAGTTAACACAATAGCATACTATCAAAAGCATGACACCATAACAATGTTTCTTGTTCCAAGATTCTGTTGCTACCAGCTTAAACAACATTCAAAGAAACCAGCAGCATTGCTGAGTGCAAAAAATCTCACACTCACTGCCTCTCATCTGCAAATCTGCTAACTCTCATGGTCAACACCCTTCCTCTCTCTTCTCACATATTATCATGCCCCGCAGCGACAATATCTGGAGACTTTTTCTCATGTTGGGGCTGCCATAGATGACAATGAAGGGAATGTGGGTACTTAACTGGTGGCGAAAAAAAAGTGAGTAGCAGAGATTGAGATAAAGGGATGGAGCGAAAAAGAGAGTGAGATTTCCACTTCAAAGAGATGGGAGCTGGGTCTCCTCAGTCCAGCAGCTCCAGAGGAAGAGGCCTTGGACAGCCTCCTGCACACAGTCACACCATTCACCACAGACCCCCCACACCCAGAGCTCACACACACACACACACACACCTCACACCTCCTCCCCAGGTTCCCTCTCTCCCATTTCATCTCAGTTCCTCTTTCCTTCTTCTCCTCATTTAAATCCTCCTGGCCTTTTCACACTGTCCCTGTCTCAATCTGTCTCTGTCTCAATCTCTCCCTCTCCCTCTCTCTCTCTCTCTCTCTCTCTCTCTCTCTCTCTTTCATTATCTCACTCTCTTCCTATTCAAAGTCCCTCTGTGTGCTTCTCCTCTACATTGCTCTCCAAACCTAACAGACTGGTGCTTTGGCAGCAGTCTTCATCATGAATCAAGGGAGGCACCGGTGCCTATTTCACACTGTTACAATAGAGATCTTTGTTCCCATTCCGACTGTCTTTTTTCCATTGATCAATCAATGTAGGTTTTATTGAGTCACTTGAGGCAAAGGATATCTGGAGCACACCGTTGAGGGAATAGTTATATTTTATTTCCCCACTGTGGGCGTTGACAATATAAAAGGCATGAAACACAGCAGCTTATATTGTTGATCTAAAAGCCCTCTGTTTGGTAGACTATCAACAGAGTGTGTTTGACAATACCCCAAGAAGAGCACAAAAGTCTAAAATTGGAGCTACTTATCTCATTGTGATCTAAGAGCGCAGATACTTTGTTCTTTCTCATTAAATACACGCATGTGCACGCATACTTATATACAAACCTAAGGCATTCTTGCACACTGTGTCAACAGCCATGTAAACATATGTCTTTTTATAAGACAGAAGATTTTTTCATATAGATTTGATAGGAACTTTCTGTAGGAAACAACCCTGCACGGTGTAGTGTATTGTGTACCTTACCTGTGCATTCAGAGCGGGGTCTGCTGACAGTGGTGCTGGAGCTGAGGGCTAGAGGGTAGGCAGCCTCCTTGTCTCTGTGGATCTGTCGAGAAGAGAAGAGACAAAGTCAGCGCTTACACTCCTGCATGTGACTGTCTCCTCCAGCCAATGGAACAGGCCTGATATTATGATGCACTCTGGTGACACAAACAACTATTACAGTGCTTGTACGTTCACTGGGCATAAGATGTAATTAAACGATGCTCTGTTGCGTGCTCCTCCTCAGTTTTAAAAGAGGGAGCAAGAAAATGCCCCCCCCCGGAATGTCACACACTCCTAACGCTTACAAACACACATCAGCAGTGCAGTGTAACACCCCCCCCCCCACACACACACACTCACAGACAGGCTCTCTATAGGGTGCGCTATGGTTGGACAGTCTGACGTTTTGTCTCCAACACACGATGACACAGATTCCCTGTAAACATGACGGTGGGGAAGCCGTCCCCTGTGGCCTGTGTGTCTGAATTCACTTTGGGGCCTGAACAGCTGTGTGTTAGCGACAGGGAGCCACTAGACAAGACCCCCCTCCCACCGTTTGCGACACATCTATTGGGCACTGTTGAAGCTTTAACAATATGAATTAAATAAAGCGAGGGTGAGGAGAATCTAACAATAGCTTGGAGAGAGTCAATGAGATTGAATGAACTTGGTAAGCAAGAGAAGGAAAATAAAAAAAATGGCTTTTAAAAAAAGTATCTGCTATTTGGCAGCGAGACAATTAGCTAATGTCACCTTTAAGCAATCAGGGAATACTTATACACACCCACAAGGCACATTATATTTGACTTTAAGGCATAGAAAATAACGAACCGACATTTAGACTAAAAATACTACGCAGTTTTCAGTTCTCTAAGGTTGTTAAGAGCTGACAGTAGACCCCCAATAAAAGCAGTTATACTGAAAATGGATTCTCTTCCAAGTCCCTAGTGATAACACACACTTTTGGCCTATTAACAAAATAAACCGTTTTTCGTTTAAAAGCTTCCTGAATTTCCTGAATTATACATGGTTAAAAAGAGAGCCTATATGTCAAGAGACGTTTTACATTACGGCAACGTTAAAATATATTGCTGTTAAATCTGAGATTAAATCTGAAGAGGAAGCCAACCGGTGAAATGATGACAAAAAGAACATCGAGTCCATCTCTGGCTGTCAGCAGAGAATAAACTGAACAAAAGCTCAAGAAACAATAAGAATGATCACACAAATATAATACATTTACTTACATACTGTAAAATACACCAAAAAATGTGTGGGTCAAATCTCTCACTTGTTTTGACACAGAGCCACGTGTTCCATACATCTCTTCCTGGCAAGTGAGCTGCTTGTGTTTACACCCCTGCTGGGGCGTCGCACAGATTTAAAGCAATTACCCCCACACAGGCCTCTATTGATCGGGCTGGTTGTGTAGCCATGGTCTGAACTGGCCCAGGCCGATGCTACACTGAGCAGTCACTGTGTGGCCCCAGGGCCTGGCTACAGAGAGGGAACACTGGCCTCTGTTGTTGGCCTGCCCTCCCGCCTGGGGAAAGGCCCCACACACAGCTCTTACAGTGGGGCGGAGCCAGCACCCACACCTCAGGCCAGCACAGATCCAAACACTACTCACTGACTGCAGCAGTATAAACCTAAACAAACAATGCACACGTAAAACTGTATCGCATGTACAGGATACACACACACAGATCCACAGAGCACAAAAACAATCTCTCTCTCTCTCTCTCTCTCTCTCTCTCTCTCTCTCTCTCTCTCTCTCTCTCTCTCTCTCTCTCTCTCTCTCTCTCTCTCTCTCTCTCTCTCTCTCTCTCTCTCTCTCTCTCTCTCTCTCTCTCTCTCTCTCTCTCTCTCTCTCTCTCTCTCTCTCTCTCTCTCTCTCTCTCTCTCTCTCTCTCTCTCTCTCTCTCACACACGTATACACAGACATTCACAAGCCCACAGCTCGCTGTCTCTGCAGTTCCCACAGCGGTGTTCGGTTATCAAACGGGCACCGCTGAGAGCGAGAACAAACAAACACGGTGGCGACGAGAGATTAGCTGTTGGTGGGGGACAAACTGGGAACACATACACAGCGGCCCTCCTCGGAGTAGGCCGGGGTAAACGGAGGGCACTGATTGGAGTCGATGCATGGAGTTGAAACTTTTCCCTGGGGCTCCCTGCAACCACTGATTCTCGTTTGGCGACGCGTCGGATAAACGCTGCGCAATGGCAAAGCCGAGTGAAAAGAGAGGTGCGAAGCGGCTGTAGACTGAGATCCCACTCTCCCGGGTAGAGACGGCAGTGTAGGAGTTCTAGCACATTCTCTCACACAGCTTCCCTTTCTGCCATCTCCGTCCCCTCTGGGACTCCCACTGAGCGGCACTGATGCTCCTCCACTCAACGCCTCCCAATCCGATCACATCCTCTAATGGATTGGCTCCCCGAGCGGACTGTCAGAGACTAACAGCAGAGAGGAAATGGGTCGGCCTCCGCCAGGTTGAAGTAGAGCCCCCCGGACCCCCCAAAGTCAGCTCACGGTCTGCTTGTATCCCCCTCGGAATCCTAGCACTGTTCACGATGCAAATTTGGAGAGCCAGGAGGATCAACTGCAAAAAGAGAAAGAACACCAGCGCGTTCGGTCGGAAGCCGAAAAATTCTAAACTTCATCCAGTCAAAACACCCAGGGTTTAAAAATAAAAAGGGGCCTGAGAGCTGATCTTGGGCTCTTGGGCTGAGCTGATTCATGCAGTGGAGGATCTGTGTGCAGGGAGGGCTTAAGTGGGCAATCTAGACAAGTGAGACATGCAATGAGGAGAAAATTAGAAGCGGGTGGCTATTTTCTTTTAAGTGTTGGCAAGACGTGACGATGTGTGCAGCAGTTGCATTAGGAGGCTTGGCTTCCCGTTGGCAGGTAGAGCCAGAGCCAGCGCGTATATCTATAAAGGCCGGGTGAGAACGGGCACTTCTAGAGGCGTGTTGTGTTATGAAGTCACTTGGCCTCACGCCCATTTCCATCAGACTGGCCAGGCGGAGAGCCAAAGGAAACCGTTAGGAGCGGCGAGCACTGCACTTTTCCCAGACCGCCGCCAGAGAGTCCTCGCCCTCTCTCCCTCTCCCTCTCCCTCTCTCCCTCTCTCCCCCTCTCCCTCTCCCTCTCTCTCTCTCTCTCACTCCATCCCTCCCCCCGTGTCTTTTTTCTCCATCTCTCTACCTTCAAGCCCCCATGTTGCACACTATGGTCTGGTTTATTGTTAAACAACTTTAGCTTGCTCTCCTTTCTTTTCTGCCACTTCATATCTAATTCATCCCTTCTGCACACACAAACACTCACGCTAACACGAGCATCTTTCAATCTTTAAATTTCATTTATTGCTAGCTTTCGTTCTTTTGTCCGGCCAGGCCGCCAACGCACCAGGCAGTGGGGGTAAAGCAGAGGTAGCAGGAACAAGGAAGGAGACAAGCTTTCCACTCGATTACGTAAAGTGGTGAGCGATGGACTCTCCAAGGCCCCTTGGGGATTGTTCATTGACAGTTTAATGCCTCCGAGGCTGCCTCGGGTAATTACTGAGTGAACACTGTTCGAACACGGACGAAGTCATCGGAGAGCACTCGACGTCCCCTCTCTCTCCTTTTTCTCTGCCTCAACAATTAAGGGTACATCGAAAAGGGGGCTCAAATTTCACCTTAAAGCTGACACGAAGAGTAAGTATAGAGCATGACTCATTACAACAATGAGGTGTTGAGGTATTCGAGTCCGAGGACCCCCCCTTCTGTCAGTGGACCCTTAGCCTTGTCTGTTAGCGGATACAGAAGCCAGAGAGCAGCACTTCATATATTTTTACCACACAATACAGTTCAGTCCATAACTGTTTTCCAGAGTTCATACCAGTAGACAGGAGCAGCTCCATTAAGCATATTACAAGGCTGAAGGGCAGGGCTAACAATAGACTTGGATGCTTTTAGAAAAATCATCTATCCTGGGCAAGTTTAATGTAAAAAAAACACACCCCAATAGAAACTCCACTCACAGTAATTATCACTCAGTGCCTTGACATTCTGACCATTCATAAATATATCTGCTACAGCTTAAAAACACTACCCGCTCTGAGTCCACTCTGCAAACAACCACTCAAGCACATATAACGTAAAATACCAATCAAGGATACAAATTGATATACCAAGGTTGAGATGTATTTCTATTTAGATGATTTAGTCAAAAGAAATACATTTAAAAGTTAGAAAGTTTTATTTAGGTACACTTTTGTTTTCGTGGAACCGTATATGTTTCTGCTAAAATAAAAATAAATGTGTCTCTGAAGCTTTTCAAACGTGGTTTATAAAACAAAGATTCAAAATCCATACCTTTATCAAAACCACATCCACAGCTCTATCCCCCTTGGAGCACAGACTATATCGCCGCTTGTGTCGCTCATACATCTTTGCCCCAAATATACATAGATTGTTTTGCAAAATGGAAGGGTAAAATCCAACATGAAAAAGTCCTGACAAGTCATAGAGTCCTGGGGTGAAGCTTAGGAAACTGGGAGAGCCTACTAATCTTTCACATCTGTGTGGTGAACCAACCCCTATCACAGGCTCTGCCTCTCTTTCTCCCTCCATCCCTCCCCCTCTTTCTCTCTCTCCAACACACAACTTACTCGTTCTTTTCCCTTCACTCCGCCTCCTCTCCTCTCCTCAAACCTCTCCTCTCCTCTCCTCTCCCATGTGAGAGAGTCCCAGTGAATCACGTCTATGAGCTCAGTTCCTGGGCAGCAGAAAAGTTCATCCACTGGGACTTCATGATAACGCAGCCATCCGGGTGACAGGCCTCTTTCTAAGAACTGACCATCCATTGTACTAACTCAATTACCACATTTCCTAAAGCCTGTCGCACAGCCTTAAGGGCACACCAAGTCCTAATAACTGACAAACACATTCAAATGAGGGAATACTGTACCATATTGTGTTTCCATAGTAGCCCATTCTTTGGTGGCTATGTTCAAAAGACATAGAGCAGTGGCCCAGTAGCATCTGCCCTCTCATAAGATATAATCGCTAGCATGACTACCCTCATACATTTGCTGCCAAAGAAAATATCCCCCCTTCCTTAACCTTTCTCCCCCTAAACCTCCCCTTCCCCCGTTAGTCGGACACCCTCCACTGACCAATAGTTGTCTCTGAGGTCATAGCATACTGCGTCAAATGACCCACAACAATGGCTGCCTCACAAGACAGTGGTACAAATTACGCAAAAACAACAAACGAGGAAGCTACTTTGGTTTGGCTGCATTAAGCTATCTATGAGAATATAAGAAAAATGAAAAGGTCCATATATATTGTTAATACCCAATGGAATACTGTGAGGTAATAAAAAATGGGGTATGTGCCACCTTTTCCACAATCCTATGGGCTGAAGCTCATTACCCTTCGAACAACTTTCACGGGTACTCGTTCTTTCCACTTAGATCACGTGGTCTGGAACTTTCACTAAGGAAGGGACAGGCAAACTCAACCCTCCCTTATTCAGGTCCACTCTCCCCTTTTACTCACCCTCTTACGCGCTCAGTCTCTCTCTTACAGTACTGGCTCCCTCTCTCAGGCACAGCAAAGACCCAACATTCACACATAGGACCATCAGAAACATATGGTACAAACTCAAGACACACACACACACAAACACACACACTGCCACATGGTTTCCTGCTTTCAGGGCTCTGCTCCACCCCTTTGCCTTGACCTCTTCAAGAGTAAACACTTCCACATTTTCTCTGGACAATCTAGCGAGCTAGCGCTAACACACACAACACTGATTAACTCTGATGCATGAAATAAGAGACAAGATGTGGAACATGCATATCTTAATCAAGGACAATCTGATAACACTTAAAACTCCATCAATTATAGGGCATACAGGTTATATATTATGAGCAACCATGTCAACACATTGTCTGCACATACTGTCCATGTATTTCTGAATCAAATAAAAGTAACTGACAACCTTCAACACAAAACGTACTACATCATTTACAACATTAAAAGTAAAAAGAGCATGCAGATGCTGAGTTTATCAACTGAGTGTATGTCAAATTGTCTGTAGGATATTATGTTAATTATTACCTTCAAATAAATCCTGGCAGTGATCTCTATGCAGTTCTACAGTAAAATAAATACCTGGCAAACAACTGTATTCATTTATGGCAATTTCCCCGACGTGATTACAGTTACTACATACCCCACGCAGGAGTATACAGCACAGTATTATTGATGAATAGGTCAACACAATTCTGTATTCAGACACAGTGTCATACAGTAAGTTACTATACCACATGAAGATTCCCCCTACTCTCCTATATGTAAGGCAAATCAGGGAAAAGCGGCAATAGAGGCAAAATGTGCATATACAGACATTTGTATCACAACCCAGAGTTAGGAATATCACTTAACTCTTGAAACGTTAGCCCAGACAATTGGCTGTACTTATAGAAACTATCTTGTTCCAAAAGCTATTGAGAAGGACAGAGAAGATGTCACCTCAATTTCACCCTCAATTATGGTCTAACTCCATAAGGGCTCTTAATGTCCACATGATCACAAAAATTATGGGATATTTAAACGGGATCTAATGAGAGGTCATTAAACTCCCTTTTTGTTGAGGAAGAGATGAAACAGAAAGGGGGACCTCAACGGAGGCGAAAGGACTACAGCACCCTCTGTTGGCCATTTTTCACAATGCAGCCTCACTGTTCTCACGCAGGCTCACATCTGGCATTCAGAACAAGTCGTTAGTGCAGCCTGCAGACCAAACCACATCCTATAGAGCCGGCCCAGGAATAAGCAAGGCTCTGCGAGGCCTGCAGAGGAATCTCTAAGTCAGCAACATCGTTGAGAGGAAGCCATCTCAACAGGATTCTCCAGTGATCACATACATGTGTCTAGAGCCATAGCTGATTTTTCAAGTGGTCCAGATGAGGGTGATCCGCAGTGAGACAAAACGAATAGGGATCCAAATACATTCCCACCCCAAATAAAAGAGTAAAGCCTCCGCTGCCATGCACGTTCAGAATATGGCAACAGAGTCTCCTAGTGGCCCTGTCTGATGTGTGCCGCATATAAACCAATACAAGAGCACATCATGCTATGTGACTGAATGTGAGAGGTATTACTCTGGGACTGAGTACTCACCACAGGCGTGTCTTCTGGTGTTTGTGCTCCTGTGCCATCTGCATTGTCTTCAGCGACTGGCACTACAACTTCTGTATCAATAAACAAAGAACCAGTTAGATGAAAAGGATCATAAGGAAGTGAACTGGTCTGCAGGATTTGGGTGAATCAAAACCAAAAATCAAACAAGTGCTTATAATAACCTTATTTTATTAAACTTTTGTAGACGGCCTCGAGAGAGATATAAATATTGGAGTAATATTTTCGAACCAGGTTGGCAATTATTGTGAAATACATCAGCTCAGCTATTTTAGTGATGTTATACAACATTTAACAACAATGGGTAGAAAATAAAGGCAGGAGCAGACTTTTCTTTCTCCTGACAAAAGAAATGGGTGATAACCTTGCTGTACAACTCTCTCTTCCTGGACATCTGATGAGATCACCAGTTGCTATGATACGGCTGTAAAAATATCCTGCGTTACACAAACACACCCTGTTCTTTGGATGACGCAAACTGGCGTGGCTGCACTTGACCTCTCTTTATTAGAATTGAGACACACATAATTACAACTGATTATGGAATATTGACGGCATGCAAGACTCTAAGCCAGAGGACTCATTCCAAAGGAGGCAAGTTAAAGGGAGACCAAAGAAAGTCAAAACAGTGCAATTTCTTTACAAGGTGTGAGGAGGGAAACGATGGGATTTGGTTCCGTCACGGTGTTCCTTTAATTATAAATGTACCTTATACTTGTATAAACAAATAAATAAATAAATAAAACACTCTGAACCATATATATACTGACAATAGTTCACTGTAATGCAGTCAAAATACAACCTCAGTACAGTTTGCTTAACGCATGCAAGACATGACTTTAGGTTGACGTTACAGTTCAGAATAGGAAGCTCAACATTTGAATCATGTTTGCCCTCTAGGGGATAAACACTGTTATTGCTACTAGTAAGAAATCAAAATGCCTACCTTGGACACCACTTTTATGGAGGCTCAAAGATTCATAGGTCTCAAGTGTTTTCTCATTCTCGACCAGGGCTGGAAGTAGCTCCTCAAAAGCAGGCTTGTCGGACTTGACCTCTCCTGGTGAGGGTAACGTTATATCATCTGCAACAGCTGAAGCTGTTTCAGACAATTCCCCTGAAGTAGCAGCAGCATCTTCTGATGGAGGCGTAAAGTGGTCATTGACCTCTTCTGTCACTGGTTGAGTTTCTGACGTTGCTGGCACCTCATCTACTGTGACATCAGTTGGTATTTCTTTCACAACTGTATCTGAAGTGTCCCCACTGTGTCGCAGTGAGAGAAACTTTAGGTCTAGCTCTGCACTCTCTTCTCGTGATGCCTCCTGAGAGCTAAAGCTAGTCTCTGTGGGCTCAGGCAAAGGGATCTCTGTACTCTCTGGTGGGCCAGATTCACACTGCGGACGCTCTTCGGTTGCAGACAAGAATCCCTCTGTGACCGTGGAACACAAATTACCCTCATTAGTCCCCACATCAAGGTCAGAGTCATTGGCCAGTGTGACACCGTGGCCATCTGTGACGTCCTCCATCTTTTCTATGGACGTTTGACCCAAAGCCTCTGGTGTCTCCTCGGGGCTGGATGGGTCCATTGTATCAGGGCTGGGTGACGGTTGTGACTGGGGCTCAGCGCCAGGGGAGGTCAGCGAGACCTCAGCACAGTCCGTCACTGTCTGCAGGTCCCCACACTGCTCCAAGGGCGACCCACAGTCACTGTCGGGTGAGGGTTCACGCTTTTCATTAGGTTCTAAATAATCCTCGCCAGCCACATTGGCCCCCAGCGAAAGTGAGTCCTCGGTCAGGTGGAACGTTTCCGTCGAGGAGCTGCTGATCGATCGGAAGCTTTCCTCCTCGTCGCTGGAGAGGCCTTGGGCCGTCCCTGAGTCAAGCTCCGCCGTAGTACCTGTGACGGTTATTGTGATGGGTGACCGCAAATGATTACTGTCCGAGTCAGACCCGGGACACCCCGCCTTTAAATCAGCTGGCCCCGGGAGTGCGTCCTCTACATCACAAGCTGCCACTCCACTAGCAAGTGTTGTCTCATTTACCGTCCAGTCCCCAGAATGGTCTCCAGCTACTGAAATTGATTGGCTGCTCACGCCAGGGCAGTCACACTGTTGCTGCAAAGAGTAATCCATAGCAGCTGTTTCCTGGGTTTGTCCCATTTTGTTTGTGTCTGACAGCAGTTCAATCTCGTGGAGGCCCACCTTCGTGGGACACGGAGACAACGCGTCAGACGTAATCTCCCGCATTTCATCGCCATTGTCTACTGGAGGTGGGTTAGGGACATCTGTAGGGCTGTTGATAGAATCGATGAACCCTTCACTCTCCGCTTTCTCCGTCCCCACTCCATGGGAACACTCCACTATGTCCACGCCAAAACTTTCTGAGTCCTTGTTTTCTAAGGACTGCGTGTGTCCCATGTTTAAAGTCGGCCTTTCTCCGTTGATTGTAACGAGCTCTCTCTGTTCTGTGTAAGTCGGCTCTGCTCTCTCAGCGGTGTTGTGCTCTCCTTCCTGGCCTGGCTGTTCCGTTCCCTCGACGACCCCGTGCGTCGCACAGATTACGTCCCCCCCTGTAGTTTTCTTTGGCTCTTTTCCACAGGATAACGGGGCTCCTAGAGCGAGGCTTTCCCCTTCAGACTGCCTCTCCCCTGCGTCACTCCTATCGCACACAGGCTTTGAGTCTGCTACTCCGGCCTCCTCCCTCACCACCTCTCCTCCTTCTTCCCTTATTTCCGTGTCTGGTTTTCGGTAATCTGCATCGTTATATGAGCTGAAACGCACAGAGTCGTCCTCGGGGCCGAGGCCATTTTCCTGGGGGTACCCACAGACTGGAGGAGGGAGACCGACACGGCTGCTGCTGCTGCTGCTCTCCTGCTCCTCAGGATCACCACTGGGGTTTTCCTTCTCACACCCCGGTGCTCGCGTGTCCAGGCACTCCGGTTGTTGAAGTTGTTCTGAACAGGCTCCCTCAGTTTCTAGGCTGTCACAGCATTCTTGGGCGGTGTGAAGTGACTCAGACTGCAGCTGAAGAGAAGGAACTCCCTACAAAAAAAAAAAGAAGAAAGACAAGACCATGACTTTAGTACGTCCTAGTTTTAAGAGAAACTCTTCTGGCACTTATCAAATCCAAAGTGGTATAAGGTGTTCCACCATGCCTCAGGCAGCACATGTTACAGGACATTGAAAAGGTTAAACAAGCTAGAACTTGTCGAAAAGCAAACACAGTGACAGATTGGAGTCTAAAGTTGGGACGGGACGCCTTCAGGGGCAGGGTGGCACACCTCACCTTGGAGTGGAGATGGCAGATCAGGTGGCGCAGATGCTCCACAGCTCTCTGGAGGGTAGGGGGCTCAGTCCCGGGGACAATGCCTACTGTTAGGGTATGCGTGTTCAGCCTGGGATGGTGACAATCCACCCTGGCATCAGCAGAGACCTGGTTGACAGAGTCTGTCCCCCGCTCTGTGGTTGACTCTGTCTCGGCCCTAGTACAAAACAAACAACCTGCTCATATCAGGGGACAAAGGCACAAGGTTGGCCTAAACAGCGTTGTGCTGACAACACCATCATCATTCCGATTTCTCTAGCACAATATCCAAACACGGAAGTAAAGTAAACCAAGTACGGCAGGTTAAATACCCACTCTGCACCGTATTTGTTTACAATCAATGACTCATGCTTTGTGCCGTTTTCTTTTCAAAGACAGCGTGAGGTTGAGAAAGCTAGCAGTTGGAGTGCATTGTGTAATTCTGGGTGGGGTGGCTGAGTACTGAGGTCACTAGCATGGCTCACATTGACTTCTTTTTTTCACGAGGTAAATGTTTTCACCAATATGTAAAGAGATTGCCTAAAAGCCAATACAATATATGGCTTAAGAGTGATTTAGATCTCTAAGTTGTAAAGGTATTTTAATGCCATTGCTCCAACAAAGTTAAGACTGTTGAGATAAAGTGAGGGGGCTTAAAACATGACAGCATCCAAGAATTTAGAAGATTAACACCAAGTCTCAGTTCGTGTAGCTCCCAAAAGGTGTCTGAATACTACAGCTCAATGTTGAACTCTAGGGTGTTGAGGAATGTGGCTTGTCTACCTGACAAGAAAACAAGTAAATTCAACCAAAAACCTTGAGCACATACCATCCAGGAATACTCAACTTTATGTTATTTTCAAATTCACTGGCCTATGTTTTTCTTTTACTTCTATTTGCAAACTGATTCGTAGGTGTGCATCCTTATTCGTGTGACCTAGAATGATCCGAGAGGTCTAACAACAAGCTGCCTTCTAACAAAGCCTTTGCGTTGTACAACAGGAAACATCTAAAGCTACAGAGGAACAATGCCAATACATCTATCCTACAACTATTTGACTGCCTCTCAACCTGAAAAACTATGTTCTCTTGTGGCTCTCTTCTAAGAGTATGTTTTATTGTTGCTCCAATTCAAATAGCAGAAAACAATGCTGCCATCAAAAACACATTGAGTCCCTCTGCACTATTGACACTGTGCTGTTTAAACAGGGATTGAACAATGTTCACAGAAACTGTCTCCTCACCCCGTCTATATCTCTACGCAGCACAAAGTCCGAGCAGTTTCGACATGCACAAGACAAAATTAAATACTTTCACCTGAGGACAGTTGGTATATCATTTTACTTGGGATCTTTTATTACATTAACAGTCAACCGCAGCCATTTTTACCTACAAAATAGTTTATTGTATTGCATTGATAGGGTTGTATATACTTACTGAGTGAAGAGCTCCAGGAGTTGTGTGTGTCCTCTGTGTTTTGCAATGCAGTCGGGGGTGTGGCCCTGTTTATTGGTCAGCCGGAGGGCCAATTTGGCTCCTGGTTGCTGCAGCAGGAATTTTGTAACCCTCCGGAGACCACGGCGGGCTGCAAAGTGCAGAAGAGTCTCCTGGGGCTGGGGCTCTGTGCCCAAGAGACAAAAAGAAAGAGAAAGAGAGGGAGAGATCCACAGTGTCTGTCAGAACAACATTGTAAAAAAGCTGCGATCTAACCTTCTCAACAACCCCTGCAGCAACGCAGCCTGTGGTCCAATAGCAGGCATGCCACAGGGTCCTCTAGCATAGCAACGCAAAACGACCGCTCCATTATCACGAACAGAAGCTAGGGGAGACCGACTGTAAATCAGGACCGAGACCTTTTACAATGAGCCCTGCTATGACAACAGCCCACTACAGCAGAGGCTGTCTATTGGGAGGTTCAGTGCGTGAGAGAGTACACCATGAGTGACATGCAAAGAGCTCAGCTATTTATCCCTCCCCCTCTGGCTCTAATGAACACAAAACACACACAAATACACTCGCTCGCTCACGCACACGCTCGCACAGACACACCTAATTGGGTAGGACAGCTTTGTGTCCTTATGGAAGCTCTTGACGGTTGTCTATGTAGCTAGATGTAGCACTGACTAAGTGGCAAGTCACTGAGAGTCAACCCAGGGTTTTTTTTGCCAGCTTAGAGCCACAGCCTTATTACGGTCTGTGTAATTAAATCTTTAAGAGCTTTCTCCTTCTGCTTTCACTGGGACAGATTATCTGTATATTCGAGGCTCTAAAGAGCTGCCCTGGCCTTTTCACTTGTGCTGTTGGGCCTGGCACACAGACACGCCACTGTTAGAGAATTTTAATGTCTGCCAAGGCAGGAGAGGCCACGGGATTAGATGTACCACCAGGACAAGGCATTGTCCATTTATGAGAGTACAAGAGATACCTGTAAGAAAGTAGGGGGTCTTTAAAAGAAAAGAAAGATCAACGTTGTAGTCTACTTACATCATCGCAAAAAGAGTATTTTGCAAAGAAAGGCAAACTGTTCAGGGGCTGAAACGATATCACAACATTGTGGTAACCTAATTTCGATGATGCTGTTGCAACCAATAACAGGGCACTGCAAAAAAATTATAATAAAAAAATACAATATACATACAAAGAATGACACACTACACCCAAGAAACACCCTTCTTGGCAAGTCTAAAGTAGTTTGTGTTAGATATACTGGAATCTCATATAATTCAGAACAGTAAAACAAAAATCTAGATCTTCAACATTGTATTTTAATGTTGGGTATATATTTTACTAAAATAATACATTTTGCCGACATTTAACATGCGTCTTTGCTATCCATGAGTGTGTAAAGAATTGTATCACTCCATTCAAGGTTGGTTGGCTGGTCGCTGCCTGGGCAGGTCTAGAGAGGCTAAGGCTAATTGCTCATATTACCTGCTCCAGTTAGCAGAGCAGGCTAACTGCCAGGTTGGGCTCCAACCCTAGTGCCATCGCCAGCTGCAGAAAATACCATGCTGCTGGGGTTCCCATAACTGGCCTTTCCACGTGGGCTGGCAACGGAAAGGTTTTCATTTCCATTTGGCCGAGGAACTGTCTAAAGTATGTACAGTTAGGTCATAAAACTACGGTCAATAAGTTCTTTGAAATCCCTAATATCACATCCATATTTTGGTCAACAGGGATACTGCCAGTGCAGCACAGCTTATGTCAACACTGTGATGAATGGTGATAGAGAAAAACCTTGGGGCAAGCTTCATTCTTTTGATATCCATCAAGTTGAAAAATGTGATAAATGCTGGCATAAGCTGCTGTGAAGTTCCTTTCCAGCACTTGTGCAGCAAGTTGCTGGGGCCTCGCATTGAAGCTGTGACATACCGACTAGCAAAACTTATTACGGTTTGTGCCAGTCACAGCAGCGGGAGTTGAGCGTCAACACACAGAACATGACAGCTGGTTTCAATGCATGAAGTAGGCTACTGTGGATAAGGCATTCACAGCACGTTTAAGCAAAGCAATGGGGTAGATATGTACTGTCCGAGTTTTGAATCCCATTAGACTATTACTTAGGCTTTCAGCCAAATGCATTGTCCATTCTAGCCATGTACAAATACAATGTTCGGTCCTTTCACCACATTACACATTTGTATACAGGGAGCAAAGTTTGTTCCTATCCCTTAAAATGTTTTCCTTTTACAAAAAAATTCAGATTATCTTCACACAACCAGAAATGTAATTTTGCTTATAGACCATAACATCATAAAAAGCGGAGTTGATGTTGCTCTGGTGAAATTTCCAGAAGTTAGCTCATAAAACATTATCTTCACGATGGCTAATGGGAGTGTGTGTGTTCAGTGTAGCCCTACAACCTTTCCTAGAATTTCTTGTTTTAATAGCTTGTACAAAAAGCAATGACCCTTGCTTTTATCATCAAAATCTGTTCTTCTGTTCTTTGATTTAAAAAAAAAAAATAGAGAGCTAATTTGTCCTAGCATATTTCTCACAGCACAAAGGTTTCTCCAAATAGGGACTTATACTGAAGTACCCGCTCATTTTATTTTACTCTTCTATACACTGTAGTCCTATTAAGATCCTAAAAGGGATAACCCCTGAAGTACAGTTCATACTTACTCTTTCTTCAATCTAGTCGGGTTCTTAGCAAAACCATCTTCTTAATTTTTCCAATAAACCTGTCTCAATACCTAATTTCATGTCAACACAAGTTGCTTAAAAAGGACACTATTCTAATAGACACTAGAATCTCACTGTTATCCCAGAGTATGAATTAAAAAATCTTTGCTGAAAGTGACACTGTTATGCTGAGTCCTGCTATCCTGTGTCACAAAACCTCTGAGTATAAGGAGACACAAAAAAGTACATGTGAAGAGATGGCTCCAACATGTATAATTAAAATTACCCTCCACTTAAGATGTACTTTAAGTCAAGTCCGAGAAGGAAACAGAGATACATTTTAATTGGACAGAAATATTTGTTTTAGAATGATAAGCTTTATGCTGTAGAACGGTAACGTCAACCCAACAATATGAAAAAGAAGGGGGGAGGAAGGCCAAGATCAGCAGCTATACTTCTTCTGCAGCAGACAATTGAGGTCTTGAGTAAAACATTTTCCTCATTGAAATGCCTTTTTATTCTATGCCTATAAGATTATACGCCTGCTCAGCGTTTACTTACCAGAGCTGTTGATGTGATTGTTCCCCAACAGACTCCAGCCGTGGGGCAGTGTTAGATGGTCGAGGGCCAGAGCGAGGCTCTCGTCCAGCCTCTCGCACTCCTGCAGGGGGATTTGACACTCGTCCAGCAGCAGCGCCCCATCAAGGCCATCTGGGCGCCCTGCTGTGCTCACCAGGAACTGGGCCATGTCAAAGGACAGGTCCTGAACAAAGCTGAAGCACATCTCAGAGACCTGGGCAACAGGGGCGAGGGGGACACGGGGTTGGGCTGAGCACAGGGTGACCTGCACCACCTCAGAACAGTCGTGGGCTGAATAGATAAAGGACATGGGGAGAGAGACAGACCCAGTAAGAGGTAATAAGGAGACACATTAAAAGTGAGTTAAGTCAACTCACAGTAATATCCAGTAATACACAGACCCATTAAAAGTGAGTTAAGTCAACAGAGTGCATTAAAAATAATGTATGACCAACTAGATTAACTTATCTGGGATAAACGCAATATTCATTAAAAAGAATCCGTGCACACACTCTCAAATATGTCACATGAATGTTTGAAAGCATGTGAATGACATTCTTTGTCACTAAGTAGCTGTAAATAGAATGACCCTATGTAACTGTGCGTACAAAGGGCCTTGTGGTAAATTAAATGTGTGACATGTATGTGCCTTTAGGATCTCCCGTTACAAGTCATAGGAAATAACCAAGAGAGAAAGGCATATATTCTACAGTTAATCAAAGCGTTTATGAAGCTAAAGTGAGTATACGTTTTTTAAATCTCCCACGGTGGGAAAAACAGTAGATGTCAATGTAAGGTCTATGTCTGACACAGCTATTTACAGTATGATGCAAAGTGCTATTTGAGACCTTATCTGTCCGACATTGTGGTCTACACACACTTTCTCTTGCAAAGAAACACACACACACACACACACACACACACACACACACACACACACACACACACACACACACACACACACACACTTTATTGATGCAGTTTGAACGCTTGCTGGCAGTAAAAGTGACAACCGGTTTTCATTAAACCAAGTGGTTAGCTTAAGTCAGGAGGTCTGGGCAAACAACGTCAGAGATGTTTCTATATGCAAAGACTGAAATTCAGAAAAATCAACTTCACCATTAACTGCAATAGAAACCAATTCAAATGTTTTCCACTGCGTTAACATAAACATAACGTGTTTCTAATCGAATATAAGGACTCCAAATCTGTACAGCTTAAAAGCACTTGGAACTATAGGGCCACGCAAACTCACACAGCCTTCCATCATCCAACTAAATGAACATAGTCAACAAAGAGGGTAGACAGTCAAAGTCAACACAAGGCCCGACTAGAAGAAAGACTGCAGAGGGTGGATCCCAGTGAGATTAATAGTCTAATGGCAGTGGAGAGACAATGAGGAAACATGATTTACTTCCAAATAAATAAAACACCCAGGACAACCCTCTAACACTTTTTATCCCCAAATCCCACACTAATGAACCCAAAGAGCTGGGACAACATCCATTGTTGGTTCAATCAATTTCAATCAATTTTTTTTGTTTGAGAGAGCCAACATAAGCAATTCAATGTTAGTGTCAAAGAAGAATTTCAGACCAGGCAACATGATATGGGAAACTTTTACAGGCAAAGAAGCACCGGCCCTGGCCTTGAAAGTAAATCACTGAGTTAAATTGTCCAGGCTTGTTTGGTTCCATTCGAGCTGGTGAGTGCGCCAGCAGATAGGGCATGGGTGAGTCTCTCTGACAGAGTACTGAAGTAGAGCTAATCTGTTACCAGGAGGACAGACCCCCTAGTGGCCTCTCAGCCGGGGGCCTCTTCCTGCTCTGACGGCTGCAATCCACCTGAGCCCTTAACAAGATAAGGGAGTAAACATGTTTCCAGACAAGGCTGAGTGCTGCCCTCTTCCTCGCTCTGCTGAGAACCAGCACAGAGAAGTGGTAAAACATACTCTAAAGGGGTTTTAAAACAATGCCAAAGAGAAGAATTGGTTGTACTGCCGAGCCAAATCAAATAGCATTACTGAGCTGCCAAAGGGGGGAGAATTCTCTATATCTTTCCAGCAGATGAGTAAACAGACATGGTGTGTCCACATTCCAAATATTGGGACACCCAGTTAACCATTTACTGCAGGGTGTCTGGTCCAAGAACCTCTTAAAATACTATTGGAGTCACAATAGTGTTCAAAATTCAGAAGATTAGATCTGATAGCAGAAAATCAACTTCAAGTCTCTACTCAAATAAGGGAATCTTTTTAAAGCATTGGGACCACCGTCCACAGTATATGCTGAACATAGCTGCTGCTTTAGTTCTTTTGTTGATACTTTGAGAAATGTATGTCTGAGTGTATTATTATGTTTTTTTATGCACAACAGTACTCCTCTAAAAGAATAGACCTAATCTCAGTGAGACTCCCTTTGTAAATAAAGGACACTTTATATACCTAGCTCAGGATGTACTGTATGTGTAGCTTATGAGTAAAATAACAATGTGTATAAGCACAGAGGGTGGAGGCGTGTCCTAACAAATAAGAGTGCAGGTTGACAAACAGGTGCAAGGGGTTGTGGGCTTTCGAGTTTGGCCAAGCTTACAGGGACAGAGGACCTGCAGGGTGTCATGGCTGCTCCTCAGCGTGCTGGTTAGGTGTCTCTGGGTGGTGCCAGTAAACAGCAGGAAGAACTCCACCCCATCCTTATCCTCAACCAGCTCCTTGTCACATAACTGCACCGTTATCAAACATTTGCCCTGGAACAAGAGGAGGAAGACAGGGAAAGACAAATTAGGAAAGACAAGACAACAAACCTGAACAATAACATAACGTAATGCTTAGCAACAGTAGCTGTGGTTTCTTGTAAGGGCATGGTCTAAACACAGGCTTTTCATAGTGTGTGAATATAAACACCTTGTGTTGTGACTGAACCTATAGACGTTCATTCAGGGTCGTGACACCCTGTTCTACGTGATTGACCGTAGCCGTCACACCTAGTGGCCTGTGAGGAAACAGATAAGATGTGGGGGTGGGCAACTCAATTTCCCGATCTCACTGCCTTTTATTTATAGGCTGTGTGCTCAGTGGTTCGATTCACACGACCCTGATAGCGCCGCGGCTTTATCCCATGGCTGGTAGGGCCAGAGGGAAAAGAAGAGGGGTTACCATGGAGCAGGGTTTAAGATGTCACTCAAAATGATTATTTATCAAGGCGTTGGGGCCGTTTGCGGTATTCTACCTAGGCGGCCCTTTAGAATGAACGGAACCACGTCCGTTCTCAACTAACATGAATGAAGTCAACTGCAGAAAGGACTGAGGTGAGAACTGGATGAAAAATAATTCTATGCCCAGGGGTAAAGCACTGAAGTGAACTTTGATGCTTCGCACTGAGGTAGTTTGTGGCAGGGAATTTTGGCTGCAGATTAGTTTCCCCAGAGATCCACTTTCATCTATGAAGTATACTCTATGAGTATCAGTGTCGGTATCGGTAACCTACAGGTCTAAGCCGAGCAATATAAAACGTAACTTCCAGTTTGGTGTATTTTCAGAAGGAAGTTAGATAGAGGAAGGCTGCAATCAAAATCAAGACCTTTGAGATTTAAGAGCGCCTGGCACAAGTAACGTAAAATTCCGAGGGCAAAGAAAAAGAGCTAAATAATAGGGTCAGAGGTGGTTCTGATAAGGCCTAACTACTTCCGCCTCCACTTGTAGAGTTGTTGCCTCAGGCTGCAGTCACAAAGGGAGAGATTAGACACATAACAGCAGGACAGGAGATGGCAGTAGGCCTTCACTCATCAAAACCTGAGATGGCAACGAGTTCTTGAAAGGAATTGTAAAAGACGACCACATACCAGCAAGCATACAGGTCAGTAAGTCTGCAAGTGTGTCCTGGAGAGGTTTGTTGAACTACTAGACTAGCTTCAGAAAGCACATGAAGAGGTCTGAATTTAGAAAGGTAAACAGCATGCTACAACAGAAGAGTGTGTATTATCGAAGCAGCAAACAAATGTAGCTAACCTTTTTGGACAAAATACACACCAACAACTTCAGAGTCAATAAACATTGTATCTAAATAAATACACCAGCCCATTTAATATTCTGAAAGAAAATTAGGCTCCAGTGCGTTCTCACACAAAACTGATACGAACAGGATATGTGGTAAACAAGGTGAAACTTGTGAGAAAGATTTTATTTGAAATGCAAAGGAGAGGGATGTGAAACATCTGCTGGAGACAGGAAACACAGCACACACCAACCTGCAGGGTTTAACAGACGTTGCTGTTGTAAGACTTACACACACCTCCGGCATCTAATATATTCTGGCAGGCTCCACCATTTATCACAGTATAGACACATGGCCTGAGGATCATAGCTTTGTATATTTAGCAAAAGGAAAAGGAAAAAGAGAATACATTTGAGGGGTCTAGTCATAATACAATGCACTCACAAAAGAGAAATGTTGAGTAAGTATTGTTTGACGTACTTTCCTCAAAGGAGATTTCCCTGTAAGCTAAATATCTATATACCCTTTTCTAGTAGGTATGGATAATTATCATAGTCATAGCAAAACAAAATATTTTCTTAATGGCCTGATGTCTTGATGTTGCTTTCCTGCCCTTGTAATCATGGTGTGCTAACAGGAAAATAGGTATCTTTGAAGCCACATCAAAAAGGCAGCTGGAGGGGCCGTCTCAGGGAACAGCTCCCTTTTTGTGGGAGTGGCTTACACCCTCGTTAGCTGGCTCTGAACTCCTGGCCTGTGTGTGTGTGTGTGTGTGTGTGTGTGTGTGTGTGTGTGTGTGTGTGTGTGTGTGTGTGCGCGCGTGTGTGTGTGTGTGTGTTTGTAAGTGTGTCTGCTACTATTCCCTTGAAAAGGGGTGTAACCAGAGCTCAGTCATACATCATTCTCCTTCCCTCTCTCCCCTTCCGCCGCACAAAAAGTGCTGACAGCTTGGTGATCCAGTAGCAGCTAGGGACCAGTGTGTGCCAATGTAGAGGCCCTCCATACATGCCTTTGTTCACTTCCCATCTCTGGGGACTCGGATAAACCAATTTACATTATTAGCCTTAGGATAAAGATGTTAAATGTTGAACATTTAACCAATAACCGCCAAGGGACATGGCTAGTAGAACAGTGGCTCTGACCTAATTCTATTTTAAATTACAGGCTAGAGAAGTCTTATAGCTGCCAATGTGCGAGCAAGGATAAAGTACAGTTTAGGGTGTTCTCTCTTCCTGCTTGATGAGAAGGGCAATTTCAAAAGACCTAGGCTCTGAAGACATAATACTCACTAAGTATCCATCTCACACACCATGGGATATAACTGGAGCAACAAGACTGTACAGATGGAAATCTCTGACGTGTCCACAAAACCCTGTGTAAAGAAGTCTGGAAATTTCAACAGATGTTTTAATTGTGTTTGCAGCCTGATGATTATTATGTATTACTTACATATAACGGAGCCTGTTGTGGATTAAGTTTCATGTCACTGGACACTGCAAGAGAAGAAAAAAAATTACATTTAGTCACAAACAAAACAAATGAAAAATAGCTTAACTATAAAAAATATTTTAATAAATAATTGTCGTACTGCCTTTTACATTGCATCTACGGACCCCTCGTTCAGAATACAGTATAGTTCATTAATATTACAAAAATAAACAACTGTTTACAAGAAATACAACTTTCTCTGGTATTATGTACTATAACTAAACAACTGGTTTAGAGTCATGCACATGGAAGTGGCCTGTGCAAAGCAGGCAAGATAGGCAGGTAAATGCTAGCCTCCATTCATTCTAAATAAGAGTGAGTGAACAGAAGAGCTGTGGTGACAGGAAGGCTGAGCTGGCTGTGTCGACTGACCAAAATGTTATCAAGGCTTTCTAAAATATGCAAATAAAAAGCATTGTGGCTTATACAAATATAATTTAGCGAAAATGTTTGAGGATAAGCTCATTGTAGCAGTCTTTCCCTAATTGATTAGAACAAAGAATGCATTTGATGAGTTATATAGGAGGAAAGGAGTGGGGAGACCAATAGAAGAAGTCAACAAATCATACAATGATGATTAAATAATTTCTGTTCTCTAACTAAGATGATACGGGGCATTAAATACATGCATCATGCTTCTCAATGGCCCTAACTGACCTAACCCACACAGAAGAAGACAGGGGGAAGGTCTGATTTAGTCAATTAGAGCTGATTAACTTGCTGGACCAACACACTTGAAAGACAAAGACATACAATTATCAGTCTAAGAAATCTAGGACACAAAGCTTAGTTTTGACATAGGTGCTACAACAGTGGGATAATTTAGGTCTTGATGAATAGCATGCTTGCAACCTTACTATTTTAAAAGCTATATGTCAACTTGCATTTAGAACAGAGTAAGAGAGCCACCTGGTTTAATGTGAGTTCAGCAAAAAACATAAAAAAAACTATAGTGAAATAGAGGGGACGGAGAGTTGACTTCTTGCCTCCATTACAAATATTGTCAACTTTTTCACCTAATAAATAGGCTATTGTCTGTATAAGGAGGATCAGATAAAGGGATAATCAGCTGGCTCTAATAATGCCCTAGGATCTAATCCTCTTACCCAGAGTGCTCTGGGTGGCAATGCAACTTCCTTCAACACACAGATTCACAGTATAGGCAGACTTTTATTGAGGGTTTTTTTCTAGACCCTTTCAAATATCTATGCATAGCCTTGTAAACTCACAAGTGAAGCGGTTACAAATTAACAAGGAACCAAATGAGGTATTTTGTCATGCACTTTTCATAAAGGTTTGGATGTTTTGAGGGTAATGGCTATGGAGCTAAACAATCATATTTTTGTTCAGTTGAATTGGCTCTTGTGAGAACTGTCAGTTTTGTCCCTACCCACATGCTTTAGCCTCTGGTTAGGCAAGGTAACCAGGGGCTGGCTTTCCCACCCCTTTATTGTCTGATCTCCTTACTCTTTGCTGGTAGAATACGAGAGATCAGTATGTTTATAAACAAAGGCCCTAGCAACAATTCCGGATGGCGGTAAACATTTGTATTACTTTTATCTACATTTAACAATACAATTTTTTATGTTGCATGCCAATTCATGTTGCTCTCACGTAGTAAGCCTGAGGTGGTAGTGGGGAAGAAGCGGATAGGTTATTATTTCGCCGACACCGGATACAATATTATTTAAATGTAATTACAACGTACTTAAAAAAATCGGCTCTAAAATTAAAAGACATTCCAAAACCTGGGCTATACATGGAATATGCATGGATGCTATCGCTATCACAGATTTGTTTTACCATACCCTTACTAAAAGAGGAAAGGTGTACTAAGCTCTTGCATCTTAGATCCTCATTTCTACTGGGCCATTAGTCAGGCACCTTGAGAAATCGCATTCTCTTACAACAACCCTACCACTGAACCCCTGTTTATTGAGATTACTCAAAACATTAACTCAATCTCAGAGAGTAAACTCAAAATATGTCTTAATTTCGACACCGGAAAGTCTCCGGTTCCTTTGAAATAATATAGAAGAAAAAAACCAAACACTTGAAAAGCAGAAAAGAATACCAAGAGATTCAGCGCTGAATGAAGCTGGAATCAAAACGTGTGATAATGGCCATGTGACTGCAGCATGATTAAAGGGATGAATAGGATTAACTTCACAACTCATTTAGTGGGCTACTTGTCACTCAACCCACTGATTCATCTTTAGGCTTCTGAAATATTACCTTACTGTAAACAATGCCGTCAAAATGAAACAAACCAAAAAATAGGTGAATACTAGATACATCAGGGATTATTTCCTGACAGCAACTGGAAGCTATTTCCATTGAATAATAAAAAAAGTGGTCTGTCACAGGTTTGGAGAGCTTTTAAAGCAACAAACATATGGTCTTCATTGTATTATATGGAATGCCAATTGAGAAATGACTACAAATGTATACCGTTTACCATAATACCCCTTAATAAAAGTGTTTTAATACTGCTTATTTGTAGCACAAGTATTGGGCCATGCATAATCTTTACAAAAACCAAGAAACCAATGCAGCTTTGAGCAGGGGTAGTGAAAGCCAAGCCCAACTAAACGTGAAAGCGACAGATACATTTACTTTAGTTTATTTTAGAAGGCGTTGCAGAGGGTGGTGAAAACCGCCCAGCGCATCGCTGGAGCCCCACTTCCTGCTATAAAGGACATCTACAGGAAGCGTTGTCTTAGGAGGGCCATAAACATTAGAAAAGACTCCTGCCACCCAGCACATGGACTGTTTGCCCTCCTGCCCTCTGGGAAGCGCTACAGGAGCCTACGGACCAAGACCACTAGGTTCAGGAACAGCTTCTTCCCCACAGCTGTCTCCCTGCTGAACTCTGCCCCCCGTGCCCCACCCCACCCCTAACACATATACACACGGATCTGAGCACCAGGACTCTACCAAGTTATCATTGCACTACTGTAGATATGCTGTTTATAATGTAAATCATTTTCCCTGCACTACTGTACATACAGTATACTATATATTCTGTAGATTATGTAAATCATCCATTGCACTGTACTGTACTGCACTGTACATACTGTATACTTAACATTCTGTAGATAATGTAAATCACCCACTACTGTACACTACTCATATCGTAATTTATCTATACTGTTACCATAGCCTGTTCATAGACATAGATATAGACACTGCACATATGTATATCTTTTTTATATCTTTTTTTATCTTTTTTTATATCATTTCATACTGCACTTTGTAAATTATGTTATTTAAACACTGCTAAAAGCACTTCTGGTTGAGATGCAATCTGTATTTTGTTGCTTTGTACTTGTGACATGCGCAATGACAATAAAGTTGAATCTGAATCTGAATCTGAATCTTTTAGTTGGTTTACTTCAGTTCTCAGACTGGTAAGATACCCTGAGCAGGGGTAGTGAAGGCCAAGCCCAACTAAACATGAAAGAGACAGATACATTTACTTTAGCTAGTTTACTTTAGTTTTAGACTGGTAAGATACCCTGGCTGCCATTCTTGGGCTTGCAGTGGAAACATCGCTACTTTTTAAATGAATTAACTTGAAGAAAGTACATGGATCATACATATTCTTGATGTGACAGCAATAACCAGTAGAGCTACTTTATGAGGTTCAGCTGACTGTGTTTTGGTGAGGCTATGACTCACAGTCAATAACACAGACTGAGGGATGGTTAATATGGAACTTGAAGTGCCATCTGATACACGGCATCCACAATGATAGCTGAATGAGTACAAAAGTCTTTGGGATGGGCAGTGTTTGCTTTTGCCTCACCTACGGAGGTGCACCTTTTCACCATTACCAGAATGCAATAAGATCTGTAAGTAATTGCCCTGGCTGTCTCTTGCCTTGGTAACTTTATCCCTCTTTCTCTCTTTCTCTCCTCTCAGCCTCTATGCATCGTGAACCCACTCTTTTAGTCCTAGTACATCCCATCTTGGATTCCAACCAATCGGCTGCCATCCTGATCCTGCTTTGCTCTGAACTCCATGCCAACGACACACAAAAACAACTTAGGGATATCTCTGTCTTGAGATCCTCTTGGCATTCCGTGCTGGGTTGTTCCTATTGGTGAGAAAGCCAGTTAAGAGTGCTCTCTTGCCGAAGTGATGGAGGAATATTGAAAGAGGTTTCAACTGTATATAATTACCAGCGTGGGCAAAAAGGGCAAATAGATTTTTGTGAATATAACACTGGATTGTAAAGAGATTATTCCTTCGAACAGCAGTATGGCAGGAGCTCTCTGGAAAATGTTAACGACCACAGCAAATAATATGTCTCATACAAAATACAGAGAAAGATGGCAAATGACTGCTGCACTGTATTCACACAGAGGTACTGTGCCAGACATACCCAAATAAACAAATGAACCGGGATCTACAGTGAGGGGTTAAACTTCTGTGCCAGGGGTCTCCTGGGTGTGTATGTTAGTCATGGGTCAGTGGCCGTAAGGGTGTTTGGGGAGACTGGCTGACAGCGCTGAGGGAGGGGCTTAATTGGGTTTGATGTTTAACTCTAGAATTTGTTTAACCTCCTATGCTCTTCCCATGGCTAACTACAAGTAATTACTCACGCCTCAACCCCCACACTACGCTATAATCTCCAAACCAGGAGATGGGAAATGAAATGAGTCGATGTTTTATTAAAAACCTTTAGGGTGTTGTAGTGCGATGAAAGACCATCCAACTTTTTACACCCAACATTGAAAGCTATGAAGATAGTCACGGCTGCTTGATTTAATAAAATGTGTGCATTGTCATGATGAACAGATTAAGACAATTACATTGAGGTGACCTTAACTAGACAAACAAAAGTTGCTTCTGTACTAAACTCCACACACAGACGTCAGTTGACAAGACGGGACAGGGAAATAAAGGGTCTCCTCAGTGTTGGATGACAGTTATAACCCCCTACTCTGAAACCAAATACCTGTGGGGCAAGGTAGCACATTATGAGCATTGCTGAGGGACAGTCTTTAATCAGGCCCTGCTCCTTGATCATCTCTTTGCTCTGGATCTCCCGCATTCACTTGTTTAAGCACGTGATTCATCAAATCATGTCTTACAAAATAAAAGGGTTTACGGGCAAATCAAACAAACAAAACCACAGGGGCCACCACTGTTTCAGAAAGGGGAAAGTGTTTGTTACGCATTTAGAAACTAAGAAGACTTTACTTGAGTAGCTATCCTTAAGCTGTGATACTAATGAGGAGGTCAACTCTGTGTTGCAGCAGTGCTAGTCAAACCAATCTTATCCAACCGTGCTGAACATCAAGGACATTTCTCTTTAGTAAATTATTATTTTTGATCAATAAGATTCTGGTTTACTGTAAATTCCCTTGTTACATAATCTCTACCGATAACAAAAATAAGGCACAAAGACAGGAAAATCCATTATGAACAAAACATTTATCACCAACACAATTAAATGTGGGCTGTCATTTTACTTCTAAAAGTAGGATAAAAAGATTGCTTATTATTATTTAAGACATTATTTATGGGTGTGCTGCGATTGGACCAACACAACGGACACATCAAATTGTATGTTGTATTTCACCCTTGTGTGGTTAAAAATTATCTGAAAATAAATCAATAAAAAAGTTATTTTTAAATTGTATTTAAAAGAAATACGAGGACCGTCTCTAAAGTTAAATGTGTTTATTATTTGGTTCAATGCCAATAGGAAGCCTACCCTTCCATCACAAGGAAAACATTGTATGAGACTTTGGCCAGGGGAATATAATCAAAGCCAATATGCATGGAACAAATCCCTTTTTGTAGTTCTCAAACTATGGGTTTACCACAACTTATCACCAATGTTTTGTTCATAATTTTTCCAAATGTCAATTTTTCTGCCTAAAGTTGCAGTATCAACAAACTATACATGCACTTATTTTCTCGAGTTGTAAAAGGCATATAATTAATAGCCTGAAACCTTACCCTAATATGTACTTGAGAAAAATGCACTCTTAAATCTCCCTTGTCCACATTAATTCATTATAAGTCCATGGAAGAAGCACGAGGGTTTTTATGAGTATCCTGGGTAGACAGCATTTAGCCTTGCTCTCACCACGCTGATTACAAAGGCTAAATATGGCTTTGTGCTAGCAGAGACAGGGAGCAAATACAAGCTATGGTGTCACATGGACGAGGGAGGAGCAGGCCACAGTGCAGGTGTCTGTAATGAACATTACTGCTACACCTTTCCTCTTTGTTAGCATTTGTCCTGTTTGTTTTTTCACCTCTTTTATGGGTGTTATTTCTGCAATAATTCTAGTTATATTACCTTATTTCTGGCAAACATTATAACAGATTATGCATGCAGTAAGACCATGTCAACCTGTTGGTAATTTTACAGAGCCCTGGGACATCAAAACAGTAAGAGCTCCCACTACATGGCCTACTACACGGATTTCAATACCAACAGTCTGATAAAGGGCCATTTCTAGACCTTCCTCCCTGTTCAGGTGACTGTTAAGAAAAGAAAAAAAGTTCTCCACAACTTTCTGGGTGCACATAATCTCTCTGATTTCGAACCAAATATTCTTACCCTGCACCTCAAAAACCCCCATCCTGTCTATCCGTTAGTTTTGTATAAAGTCCAGTAATGCATGAATTAGCAGGAAGATTTTACTCCGCACATAAAGATATTTGTATTTGACTAACATAATTCAAAGTTTCAGCTCCAAATGCCCCCTAGTTCCTTCACATCACTATTGCTAAATCCCATGTTTTTACAAAAATAAAGACATACAGCAAAAAATGAAGGACAGTATTCTGGAGATATTTGAATTGAGAGGATAAGCATGGGTAAAATAAAGTATGGGTCCAGGAAAGCATATAATAAATTGCTGCATAAAAACATATATCAATGTTTGAATGAAATGTGCCACTGACTCTATATTAACATGGTCGGATGCATTATTTCCATATTCTGTGCAAAATAAGAAAAGTGCTAAATCTCCAAAATGAATAAAAACTCTAAGGTCACCTGCATAGGATTATGTATGACTATTCTCATTGAAACATTTAAATCAACATCCTTCATGTTCACAGAAAAAAATGTATGCAAGGTGGCAGTCAGAGTTGATCCACCTGTCATCTTTAAAAAAAGATCATCTTCAATTTGCCTAGATTAATTTTAGATGGGACCAGGGTCCCTAAGTGTGAGCCAAGTGTAATGGAGTCGCAAAGTGAATAATGACATGAAATACGTAAAATAAATTAGTTTGTATTCTTTAAACAAACTAGCGTTCGTTCTCTCAGCAAAGAATCAGCGCCTGCTTGTACACCCAGTTAAACAAACAATAAACAAGGTAAAAAAAAAAAAGCCTGTTTCCAAAAGTAGGTTAAACATCCCCACGACACATTGTCGCTAGAGGCTATTAACGCTGTAGCTTTTTTTTCGTTAGAACTTGCTTACCTTATAGCTGGCTACAATTCGAATGCCTCAATATGGGGCTTTGACATTGATGGTTCGTGTTTTCGGAAGCATACAGTAGAACTAAGTATACTTTCTCCTCCCTTGTGCTCTGGTGGTCTTGGCTGCCATGGGTTTAATTTAAGACGAGTAAGATAGTTGCAAGCTAGAAAGCTTCAGGAACTGTCCACTTTCTGATAGTTGTTGCGCGTTTCCCTGGACAACTCAATGGGCGGGTCTTGTGAATCGTGCACTGAAGTGGAAAGGTGTTCAAGCCGATGGTTAAGCTCTAAAACCAAGCCGTTGTTTCATCATATGTTACAATTCAAAAGGGGGTTTCAATGTCTGATAATCAGTAAAGATCATGACTGTAAAGGTGTACAAGAACATTTACCGGTAAAAGGGTAAGTATATTTCTGAGGTTTATCAAACTTTACATTTGACTGTAGTAAGCAGATCTTAATAGCTAATTTAAGGATAAAAGCTGCATAACCTACACTCAGACTGTAGGCTGTGTCCGGTTTCCTTACTTGGACCAATTCTATTGTGGTTTTTCACGGGCCTCTAGTGGTATCCTTTGCCTACTGCATGGCTGTAGCCACAGGCTCACACGTGAGATGGAGGATGTGGTGGTATTAGGCCCATGTAATGTTCCCTATAAATAACAAATAATTGAACATGCTTGTTAATTGTTTAGTTTTTTTAACTGTAACATGTTACTGCTGCATTTAGAGAGAGAGAGAGAGAGAGAGAGAGAGAGAGAGAGAGAGAGAGAGAGAGAGAGAGAGAGAGAGAGAGAGAGAGAGAGAGAGAGAGAGAGAGAGAGAGGTGTATGGTGGCTGGCCACCTACTGAGCTATATGTACCGTAAAATAGAAAGAAATAATTGTGATTCCCATTTATAAAAAACTTAAATCATGCAATTGGCAATAAACTTATGATAACCCTTTGATGTTTTTTTAGTTTACAATAAAAGTTTGAGAAATACTCCAGAATTCATTAAAACCACAAGGTTCTTATAGTTCCCTGCATTTCATGGGAGCTTGTAAGCATCCCTGTCCACGATTGCCTCTTTTTCAACAAACTGTTGAACTTTCCTTTCTCCGATCTTCTGCAACCAACTCTGGGGTTAGATAAATAGGAAGTGGTGCAGAAAAGAATCTCCACTCTCTGTCATGCTGGGCTGCTCTTCAACACATTTGTGATAGCTAGAGGAGGGGAGACGTGTAGAGAATCTTAAACTCACCATTTGCAGGCTGCCAATACCGCCTGCCAATTGGGGAGACAAGGAAACAAGCATGATACAAAGAGGTACATTTCAGTCTTTGTCCCTTGAAAAAAAGAGGTTTGGTAAGTTGGAGAACTTGCTGGAGGAACAAGCATGAGTGTGTGTTGTTTTCCTGTCGTTGAACCATTAACTCAAAGCATTGCATGTAGCAGTATGTACTGTGAACAATTAATTTCGTTTTTGAGTTCTTTGTCACTTAAACTCCACAAATTGCAAAAAGTAAATGCAAGTTTTATTCTACGGTGACTGCATTCCAAGAAAGAGTACATCCTTAGACCCTGTTAATTTACCCACAAGGATACACTGTTTTTGCTGCTCCATACAGTAGTAAAACACAGACCTCCATTTCAGTACCAAACAACTTGTAGTATTATACAATTCTGCATCAGTACCATTTACACACACAAGATGGTGCTCTTTTCAGACCTGTATATTATTCATTTCAGTTTATTCCATGTGCAAGGATGTATTTTATAGCGTCAAACCGAATCCTCCTCTCATTAAAACAGTGAGGTCTTAAATAGTCTTAGACAAAATGGTTAGATACACAAGTAACATTATGTACAGTTACTTTTGATGTGTGTTTATTGTTGTTTTTCATACTGTAGTCAAACCTCTCTTAAGTATACTTTCAAAGAAAATAAATTGCAAAGCAGCCTAATGCATAGACTCACAAAAAACAAGGGGACTTATTTTACATAAACTATAATATTTTTGTATTGTTAGTTGCAGATGTATTATTTTGGTGCATGTTACCTGATCATTATTTGTAGCTACAGCAGCATGCTAGAAGAAAGTCAGGTGACCTACACTAGGATATTTAAGGAATTTCCAATCTGTTGAGAGGGATTTTATGTGGTTGGAAGTGCACTGCCCTATCTCTGCATCCCACCACTATTCACTAAATCCTGCAGGATTAAGCTTGCCGATCTCTTCTTCTCTAATTAGGAGGAAATACAGGAGAATAGGCAGAAACCAACAGTCTACTGGCACAGATTTGTCTGAAGTAAATTATCCACTATTTATAAAGAACATCAATAGAGTTTTAAAGGAAAATTGTGAGTTCCTGACTATGTCATGGGTAATGTGCAGCCAGTGTCTAATTATTTTCTCTGGAAAATTATAGTATTTTGCAGCAATGTAATAATGCAATAAAGTCCTATGTAATAAACACTTTGCAAATGATATTCTGTTAACTTTTTAACTTTTGTTGTATTCCCTTACTAGTAGGCCCTTTGCTAAAGTTCCATAACAAAACACATACTTGGGTAAGTGCTATACATTTCCCTAATATTTCCTGTAATCTTCCCCAGAAGCTGCTAATTTACTGGTTTGTTGCATGAGACAGACCAGGGACCCAGAATGCCTAGTGTGGAACGACTCTCTGTACAGAGCCACGCCTCTCTCATGACGTGTGCCCATGGCCACCACAGGCTTTAATCCAAACATGGTCACTAGAGGACGAATCCCAGTGGATGAAGGACAGACAGTAGGGCATAGGGGAGCACGGAACATCATGGAATTATATGTTGGAGTCCAAATTTACTTAAAGAGATGTCTTGAAAATTACAATATAAATTGTATGTTTAATTTAGAACATTAGTCATTTTGTGTGGTTTGTGTCTCGTTGCAGGATTATTTGATTCAGTGAGTGGACCACATGAAGAACCCCATGACCATCAAATTGAAGTCAGGGTTCACTACGATACCATTGGTGCGTGTTACACTTTGATTGGCATGTGGGCAGGGCTTGGGGGAGTGGTAAATGGAGAGTGGTGAAGACAGAGAATATGTGGTCTAATTTTAGCCAATGGCTCTGCTGGGGTGGAGCTAATCCTCTTTGCACAAGAATTATCTGGCCTTGGGATTAGGGAGCTTTGCCTCTATGCAAGACATCTACTCTCTATAATGATGTCTCGTAGCAGGCCCAACCATGTCACCCAGCTGGTGGTGGGTCACAGAATTGGGCGTGTCCGTTTTTTATTGCTGATAAAAAGCAAAAATTCTGTTGCAAAAATAAACATGATAAACAGGTAGTACTAATTTCAATTTGAGGCAAACTATAATGTAGGCATATTAGGGCTGACAATCATTTTATTGGTGCTGCGTTCACAATGTTATTCATGTAAAAAAAATATATATTTAAAGTATTTCATCTGTTGAAAGCATAGCTGATAGTAGCATCACCAATTTTTTATACTTTTATCGTACTCTAATCAGATAGTAAGTGACTCATCCTGGCGTGCAAACCCAAGTAATATAATGTATAACCTTGGCACACCAGCCTGATTAACACTTAAAAGCTTGTGCAATCTCTCCAACACAAACACGTTTGCCAAAATGAAATCCATGATTCTGTATTCACTTCCTGTTGGCTTTGCTGTCTGTGGATCCTATTGCTTTATCAGCATGGACTGTACCATTATGTTTTGCAGGTCCAGCCTGTGGAGCTCCTGTGGGGATGAGCAAGGGGGATCGTGAGGTCGGAGCCTAATCCCTTGGTCTGCAGCACGGCCGCTTGCTAAAGTGACATGTATAGTTTGCCTTACAAAGATTTTCCTTTTATCTTTTTTTGGCATACAATTTAGAATTTTTTTATTTTTTTTTGCGTACAGGGGAATTCCATTCTGGTAAGAAATGTTCTATTTAATACTTTTGTGTTTTTTCTTAAAGTTAGAGGAAGAGAGAGGGTTATGAAAAATAGAGATTGCACACGCTGTACTTTATGTTATAGATTTCACAAATAGGCCTAGTTGTTTTTTTGTTATGTGGCTAGAAGCACCATTAAATAGTTTCCTCAATTTTAGAATATTGCACAAAGGGTTACAAAGTTGGATATATTACAGTGTCCCATATATTACAATAGGAATAAGGACACCAACTCTCTTATACTGTACATTTGCTAATGGATTCTGCAGTGTTTGGTAAGAGGACGTCTATGCTTTACCAAGTTATTTTTAAATAAAACAAATTATTTCACTGGTTTATGTTATTTCAGTAGGCCAGATTGTCAAAGGTCCAATTTACAATGCATGATGGATTACTAGGTAGCAGATTCAACAGACATTAGTCACCTGCAGGAAATGATGAGGATTCCCCTTTGACCTCTTTGGGCAATCAAAGACCTGGGGCTAATGGTGAATGGTCTACATAGTCCAGGCCCAAACATAGACCATCAATAACTCGGATAGAACTTTAGGTCAGATATTTTAAACAAACACAAAAAAGGTGTGCAAAGAAACAGACAGAAGTACACAAGGTCATTAAAATGGATGGATTTTGACCTTCTTTGACACAAATGTCCCTGGTAGTATTTAAAAGAGGCAAATAAGAATGTGATAACTCTTCTCATTACATTTTACATGAACGTAACTTTTGGGTCTAGACTTTTGTTGTAAGCTGTTATCTTATATGACAAACATTCCGGAATGAACATTATAAGTTTGGTTTAGAAGACTTTAAAGATGTTTTGCTCTTTATAAAACGTGTTTAAAATAATTCTGCCAGCTGACAACATTACACAAGAGAGTTCCAGTTTGTAGGAAGTTCAATTTACATTTGAATAAGGGGTGAATTTGATCATTAGAGGATTATAGCAAATGTTATTTTAAGTCTATTTTAAGTTCAACAAGTCTGATTTATCACTGTAAACAAAAAAAAGACTTACTTGGATTATATTTGTACTTCATTATTTGTCCTTCAGAGGAAATCTGATTGTATATTTCCAATCAAAGCATTACATTTCAGGTTGCAGGTCAAGAGTATCAGGGTGCGTATTTACACCCCTGAACCTTGCCAGTGTTAATTCACATAGCAATTAGTTCCTTAGTATTTAAGTCTATGGTAAATGTCCTGTACATCTGTGCCATCATGATATAATTATAATAATAATAATAATAATAATAATAATAATAAAAACAATGATGGCATCACCAGACGTCTTCTTACACACTATACAGAATGTACCCCATTGCTTACACAGAATATTGTACAATTTCAACACAGGAACTTCATAGGCCTATTACAAGAAAACCAATAATATTTTGGGAATTCAAAAGTATTATTTTAATATGCTAAAATATGACTTTACAATACCGTCCTAGCAAAATAATGTGGCAGCTGTATCGCATTTATTAACATTAATGGTGCATGAAGAGAAGTTACAACAGAGTGAGCGATATCGAGTGAAAAACCTAGTTGTTATATAAGCACCAGCTGGGCTTGACCTGCTGTGAAACATTGAAGCTTGGTGCAGGACACTGAAGGTAAAAGCTGGCACTTAGATAGAGAACCATCTACCGTATAAACTCACGAATACAATAACAATGTTCTATATTTATGGTGATTATGAAAATATTACATGTCATTTTCCCTCTTGACAATACAGTTTCAGAAAGGATTAACACTAAATGTATTATATTGTTTTATCGTTTTAAACATCTACAGATGTTCAGGGGCAAATAGTACTTTCATTTTGAATGTCTTTTCTTTACTTATACTGAGCCTCCAACATTCTGCAATACCGAACTCGTGATATGACAGACAGCCTAACCTCCACCTTTTTATTTCATTGGGAAACAATAATCTCAATCCAGGAGCAGGGGACACAGAACAGAATGAATTCCTGAGGTTTTAAGCGGGATTAAATTGCAGCTTTCATCTGCCATGACGACAGAGGAATCTCACCGGTGTAGATACATATTACTGTCCTAGCAAAATGGAGTCTGAATGTTTGCTTGTCTGTCAGGCAAAATATAGAAACACGTAGTTGTATAGAAAAAACAGTCACCCTTGATGCTGGAGGTGTTGCATTGGTGACCTGAAGAAATCTCTGTTTGTGTGGATTACACATGACACCCTGTGGTTTTATAGACTTTGGGACTAGCCAAAGTAAGATGAACTAAATTCTATAGTGGCATCCATTTGCCTGTTTTGTTCTAGAAATCATTCTAGATACTTAATTTGAGAGCTCAGTTTTACTGTAATTCCATTTTATATTCATTTCTGTGTAACTCTTTTCAGAATTATCAAAATGGCGTCAGAAACTGGCCATTGCCAAGAGTAATGTGCTGTAGTCTATAAGAGCCAGTGAGAGCACAGGATTATCCTAGTTTGCTCAGCGCTAGCCTGCCAACATGGGAGATTGGTCGTTCTGCAAAGTACTTTATATACTTTAGTTTAGATAGTTCATATTTTTTTTAATATGTTCTTTTAAATTCAGTGTTAATCTATTTAAATTCAGTCTACAACACATTTTTGTGTGTATGTGTTAAAATACCATCTGCATAAGTGCTTAACCCAACAATATAAGGTTACAGTTGTACCACAGAGCTAACATTTTTAAGGTTTGTATAAGATTTCTATTTTCTCTCTTTCAGGTTCAACATGCAGCCTTGTGTGTGCTAGGAGGGAAAGACTAATGTCACTGTTGTTGTTGGGGCTTTATTGAATTGGGGAACAACTAAATAGCGACCGCCAGCACTTTATAAGTACTGACTGGAATACAGCAACAACTGGAGTGACTGACAGAAAGACAAAGAGTCAAGGATTATGCCTATATAGCCGACAACCTCATATTTAGAATACCACAGATACGGCGCTAACCAAGTCCTCCACCTAAAAGCATGGATGACCCCTATCAGAACAATGTGAACCAGCAGGGAACCACAGAGTACCCCACCTACGGAGAAGGAGGCGGACAGGATGGCTACCCCACCCAGACAGACTACCCTCCTCAGGAGGAGGACGCCGCCAGCGACGCCACCGAGGGCAATGATGAGGACGATCAGATGTACGAGGGGGAGTACCAGGGCATCCCCCACCCAGATGAGATCAAGGCCGCCAGGCGGGCAGCACGGGCTGAGGCCAGGAAAAAGGCTAGGATGGCCAAAGAGCAGGAGGAGGAGGAAGACCTGCCGGAGCAGTATGAGAGCATCATGGAGGACTGTGGCCATGGAAGGTTCCAGTGGATGCTCTTCGCTGTGCTTGGCATGGCGCTGATGGCAGATGGGGTGGATGGCTTCGTGGTGGGCTTTGTGCTACCCAGCGCCGAGAAGGACATGTGCATTACCAACGCTGACAAGGGCATGCTAGGTAGGTTGCTTCTTAAGTGTAGATCTTTGTTGTTTCCTCCACCCTATTGCCATCTAAGAACACCCTGTGAGTCTACTGTTCAACACCGATATACATACCATAGGCACTGAACTGGTACTTGTAACGAGAAAACAACTCGTTATATAGGAAAAGATATTGGAGTCATTGTATCTGCAAGTTTATCTGAACAAATTGCCGAGACCTTCTGAGTAGCTGGATGATAAGCCTCGGGTTGCTTCTGCTTTGACATCACTCAATACGGCTTAAGAGCATGTTGTTCTCTAAAAAAGAAGTTTGTGAACCGGCTCAGGGCCCGTTACCCTGCTGATATGAACAATGCACTGAGATCACAGAGACTGTCACCTGCAGTGCTCAGCGTGCACAGCTGCGTGTACACACTACAGTATTCATTTGCCAGGAGAGCACCACAGAGATGTTGCAGAATTATACATTTATTTGATTTTACACACTAGAAACAACTAGAAAAAACTGATGTGAGGGTAGTTGAAATTGGATGAGACACTCACTTGTATAGGATAAAAATTACTCAGTACTCCACATCCACACTCAATTGGTGTGAGACCACAGTCGTGATTCACTTAGTAGAGGAGGGCATCATGATTCTGATTGTAGGATATTGTAATTGGGAAGACCCATAGTCCAAAAGATTAGATATAGGATTTATTTCAACATGGTCAGTAGTATTAGTAAGCCAAAACTTTACAGTCTAATCGAAATTAAATTATCAGTGAGCTCCTCCACTATACTCCTAATCTTGCATAGTCTAGTTGTATCCATTCTGAACAAAAAAAATTAAACCTTAGTAAGAAAATGTATTTCTCTAGGGATCTTCCTCACTTTTTTCAGATACTGCGTGTACTGCAGGTTTATTTAGCTACTGCAAGGAGACATAGTAACTGTTTTTTCTGAACATAGTCTTGGGGCTAACAAATGGCAACGAGATACGTGTGTATGGTATGAATTATAAAGCAAACACAGAATACAGAAATAAAAGCTTGATGTAGTTAAAGGGAAGGTTTCTCAACAGGCCAAAATCTTAAGCAGAGTCAGTCAGGGTCAGTGACTGACTTGTTGCTCTTGATGATGGATTCCTGGTTCATCTATAGTAGCCATGTTGAATAGTGGTGGCCATTTGTGTTGCCTGCCTGGTGCAAGGACAAGGGGTTTGGACAAGTATCGTAATCCACAGGGAAGTGCACACTATCTCCACTCGTGCCTGCTAAGCTGCTTACTCCCTCTGTAATTAGGGCTGTGTAGTAAAAAACAAGCCAAGGGGACAGCTAGGATGCCTATCACTACACTTGGCCTGATCACTCAATAGGCTAACTCAAACGTGTTACCTTCGAATTTGAGTATAGAATGTAATTTTTGGAAGTAGTATTTGAAACTAATAATCCTGTCAGAATGATGTATACTGTTCAGCAAAACCGGAATATATCCTTCAGAAAGTCTGTTCTCTGTTCTTAATGTCGTTTTAGTGTCTATCCAGATCTATCAGCTTTTTCTCTGAATGTGGCAAAGGGAGACCCCTTGTGGAGGAGTGTCTTTCTACCTCGTTTGCCATGTTGAGATTATGTTTTCCCAAATATCAGTTTTTTAACTGACTATGTGTTCTCTGAATGTTAAGACTGAATTTCAATCGATAAAGGTTGAAATGTAGTTAGTTCCACAGGGATATCATACCTCAGGTCCTTTTTCAGGGAGAAAAAGCTGCAAAAATATTATAATGATTCAAATCTCTTTCTATCTGTGTCTGCAACAGGTCTGCTCGTGTATGTGTCCATGATGGTGGGGGCTTTTGTGTGGGGGGGCCTGTGTGACAAGATGGGCCGCAGGAAGTGTCTGATCTATGTCCTGGCCATCGATGTGGTTTTCTCGTTCCTGTCCTGCTTTGCCCAAGGATATGGATTCTTCCTCTTCCTCAGGTTCTGCTCTGGTTTTGGGTAAGGTTCATTTTAACAAGTGTACAACGTAGAGACGTGTAGAACGAAAGGATTGGCAGATATGTTTTACAAATACTATTCACATTTACTAATTAGCTCCCAATCAAACAAAAAAATCCTACAAAACAATTCCATTCAGTTACAACAACTTTCAGTTAGTCTTTCAATTAGACTACAGCATAGAAACATCCGAAGTAGCATATTACAATTAATCATGACGAAGCTAATTTAAACCAAATATTTCCTCTATAATTGCAAAAAATTATGGAAAATCACTGATAAACCAAAAAGGCCTTTGTGATCAGCCATTAAACTTTTAGAGAGTTGGTTGACGTGAACAAGTCACACATGTTCTTAAGTACTGTGGGTCGGCACGCTCACAACTCAAGACACATTTACTTTTATGATCATTACTGTCTGTCCAGCCGCACTCCCAACACTCGTAACACTGAGGTCATAACAATGCCCAATCCAACAAACAGAGCAATGGGTGTCTGAAATTCAACAATCAACTTTTGTCTATTTGAAACAGGGATAAATCCCCCGTTAGCAATAAAGCCACATCTGCTAAAGAGTTTTTTATTTTTTATTTGGGTAGTTGTATTGTATATTACAGGACAGACTGACCTAAGTGGAATCACATTCTTTCAAATGTTCTTGTTGAAAAATGATCTGAAGATGCTGACTGTGTGGTATTGGCTAAAATGTTAATATTCCTATTCCTACATTGTGTTTGATCAAAAGCATCGGGGGCTCCATACCCATTGTGTACACCTATTACACTGAGTTCCTGCAGATGGACAAGAGAGGAGAGCACCTTAGCTGGCTTTGTATGTTCTGGATGCTAGGAGGGCTTTATGCCTCATTCACTGCATGGGGAATCATCCCTCACTATGGTATGATGGGGGGAAAACCTGTAAACATAGTAACACACACACGCTCAAACACAAAGACTGGCTTTAATGATGAATTGGAAGTGCCACTATATAATAATATAATGTTGTGTTGTCTGGTTACACTGCTGTGCTGCAGGCTGGGGCTTTGCCATTGGGTCGGAGTTCCAGATCCACAGCTGGCGAGTGTTTGTGCTTGTGTGCATATTCCCGGCCCTGGCCGCCCTCGTTGGAATCGTATTCATGCCAGAAAGCCCACGCTTCCTCTTGGAGGTAAACATCTTTTTTTTTGTGTCTCAAGCAAATGCGCCATTGTTTGTATAAGTTTGAATTATGATACACTGAATAGTTTATAGAACCAGCCTGTACATATTGTGTTATTGCTTGTGTCCGATATTTGGTATTAGATTGTCGTCGATAAAATATAATGACTCAGCAACCTCATCACACTTAACAACATAAAAATCACACAACAATGCTATTTAGCAGGGTTTGGCAAATTTCTGACATAAACCACTTCCCACACTATACGGTGTATTTGAACTCATATATGTTATGGCTAACATTCATCTTTATGTGCTTTGCTTTCAGAATGGCAGACATGATGAGGCCTGGATGGTCCTGAGGCGGGTCCATGACACTAACTGGAAGGCGAAAGGAGAACCTGAGAGGGTCTTCACAGTGAGTTAACCATAACTGATCTCATCGCTAAAAGTTATTTAGAACTATTACTGGCTTGTTTACCAGCAATTATGAATGTATTCTTTTCTTGCTTGTTTCAAGGTGGCTAATATCAAGACGCCACAGACGCAGGAGGATGACTTTATTGAGATCCAGAGTGACACGGGCACTGCCTTCCAGCGCTGGACTGTCAGACACATGACAATGCTCCAACAGGTGGGCCAGCTCATGGCTAATGGGAGGATCAGTGGGGAAGGAGTCTAGCAGCAAAACGTTTCCACACTTAGCTTTTGCACCTTTCTAACTAGTAGTGGCTAGTAAGCCTCAATTCACCGCTGAAAAGAACATGACTGTGAGCGACTTGTGATGCTGTAACTGTTGGTGTCTACTCCAGGTGATGCAGAATGTGATGTCCTTGTCGGCCCCTGAACTGCGACTCCAGGGCTTGTTCTTGGCTATTGTGTGGTTCTGCTTGGCCTTTAGGTAATAACCAAGCAATTCCTTGGTCCAGTCTGTCTTTAAATATTCCTGTGAAAGCGTTGAAATTGTTATCTCATAGAAAGGAAACATTTCAAGGAGATTTCTTTTCTATTCTATTATTTTTGCCGTCAGTTATCATGGACTGGGAGTGTGGTTCCCTGACATGATCAAGTACATGCAGTATGAGGAGTACGAGTCAAAGGTCAAACTTTTTCATCGGGAACGAGTAGAACGCTTCCACTTCAACTTCTCCTTAGTCAACCAGATACACAAAGAAGGAGAGTACATCCACGACAAGTATGGCAGTATTACGTGACAAGAGTTGTTGATTTTTCAATAAAAAGATCAAATAAGTGTGTGCTATAAAATTAATTAACTTTGGTGTGCTTCTTTGTTTTAGGTTTATAGACATAGAGATCAAATCTGTGAAATTTGAGGATTCCTTGTTTGAGAACTGCTACTTTGAGGACATCAAGTCTACTAATACTTTCTTTGAGAACTGTACCATTAAACACACTGTCTTCTACAACACAGGTACAACATATTAAGAGTTCCCTGTAAATCCATACAGCATAACTAATTATGTTTTAAGATTCTGTTGGCTATTGTTTGCTTATTATATCATGGGTAAATAATCCAAAATGTGCATTAAGCTATTCAGAGTCCCCTTCTTTGGCAGACCTTTGGCAGGAGAAGTTTATAGACTGCAAACTAGAGAACACCACCTTCCTGCATCCTAAGAAAGGCTGCCATCTCAACTTCCAAGAAGAGAACGACATTGTCATCTATATGGTCAGCTTCTTGGGGAGCTTGGCTGTGTTGCCTGGAAACATCATATCAGCTCTCTTCATGGATAAGATTGGACGGATCAAAATAATAGGTGGGTGTTGGAGTGTATTTACAGGGTGTGGTGAGACAAATACAGGATATTTTGTAGCTTTGAAAATAGTTTTATGTGTGTGATGTCTTTCTATGTGTCTCACAGGAGGGTCCATGCTGATCTCCTCCGGCTGCACCTTCCTTCTGTTGTTAAGCTTCAGTCAAGGTGCTGTCATATGTTGGCAGTGTCTCTTCTATGGTGCCAGCGTTGCAGCCTGGAATGGCTTAGAAGTCATCTCTGTAGAGCTGTACCCCTCTGCTAAAAGGTATGTTGAGCACATCTGGGACCACGTTCACCCTTTTAAGAATGCCTATTATATTTGTTTGAATGCATCAACTTTCATAGAAACACATTAATGTTAATGTGCTATGTCTTTATCTTCTCTGTAGGGGCACAGCATTTGGAATATTGAATGGCTTATGCAAGCTGGCGGCCATTATAGGCAGCTTTATATTTGCCTCCTTCATTGGCATTACTAAGATCATTCCCATCTTCCTGGCTTTCGCCTCTCTTGTATGTGGTGGCCTCCTGGCTCTCAAGTTGCCCGATACTCGGGAGAAGATTCTTTCCTGAAACGCCAAACTTCTGAGGCCTGAAGGCCAAAACTAGCTATGTGTAAATAATACTGTGTTGTCAATTTGGGAAAGAGACTTATGTGAACTGTATCTGTAAAAGAGTAGGGACCGGGTTTACCAAGGGTGTTACAAAGAAAATCTGTATTGTTGCCTACAAAAGCCTGTCATCTTCTACCCTCTCTGAAGATGATTTAGCATTTTTGTGACACCTGACAAAAATGTTAATTGCAATATCCACCAAGTGTAGAGAATCATTGTATGTTTGTGGTTCACGTATAAAAAAAAGTAATCTACAGCGTATTTATTTTGTCATGTGTATCCTCTGAGCCTACAGGTAATTTCACAATTGGTTATGGCGAAATGGAAGGTAGAATTTATCTCTGCCTTAGATTCAAATATTATTTTATCCTATATTATATTCAATATCCAGGACTGGGGTGAATGCATTAGTTGATCACTACTACTACTATCTTTGTTGTTGTTATTGATTCTATGCCATAGAATCTGTCCCTTTACTGTAGAGATGTGTTCTAGATATTGATTTTTGAATGGATTTTTGTTTTTGTAAAGAGTTTAGACAAGTTTGTTATTATGTTCTGTTTTTGAAGTTCTGAAGAAGTACATTTTACATGACATACTGTATTTCTAACAACGTTTTTCAAGAGGAGCACATTATTTCTGGATTTGACTGAGATGTGTGTGTGCGTGTGTGTGCTTGAAATCAAATATTGTCTGCTAAATACTATAGTTTGATCATTATTTGTTGTTGTACATAGACCTATGTAAATTAGCTGTAAATTATAGGCAGTAAATACCTGATAAATGGAATGTACATTACTTATTTAATATGTCAGGGCATACAGAACAATCCAACTACCTGATATCGACATGCAAAAGTAAAAATAGTGTGACAATATTTTGTTTCAACAAAACAACCCTTTCTTCACTTTACAAATTTAAAGTGTTAGCTGGCCGACTGTTGAACAGTTTGTGTGGTCGGTTATGTTATTGGGAGCTAGCCTTACCCCATGGCAATAAGCCTGACAATAAGTGAGCAATCACTTTAACACTAAAAGGAAAGAGCGCATTACTTCCATTATATTTCAGTAGTTGAGATAAAATACTTCAGGTAAAATACATTAGGATTCCAAGTGTTGTGTGTCTTTTTTCAAACACGATTTAAGTTGTGAGACAGGACGAGATGTTTTTTCTTTATTTGTTTTGTGATGGACAAAAAATAAAAAATGTTATGTACTTGTTTGGATCATTTGTATGTATGCTGGAATCAAAGTTCTAGGCTCATTTTACACAATAACTAACTCCCACTTTCTTTACTTCTTTTACATTTAAGTGCATCGTACAGTAGAGATTGAGCAGTGTTTTTGTTTTCTCATAGCTTGGGCAGCTGAGCTGAAGGGGCACTTGTAAAAACATGGCAGCACACAAGTGTGAGGGAGTGACACTAGTAGGAGGTTGTGTTTATTCTAGCAAGAGTGTGAAAGAGACCCAACTAATCCATTTACCAGTAGCACTTGTTTAAGGGAGCGTGTGAAATGGAAGAATTAAGTGGGACACAAAGGCCATGCTTTCTCAAGAATATATAGTGTATCTGTAATATAATTCTGTGAGTAAATTATCAAGAACTCTAAGTTCTTTTGTCTAGCCTTTTCTGTCCACCTAGTCATCAATCTACCAGAGGATTTGCCATGAGATTTCACTGTGCCCTCGCCCTGCATTCATAATAAAACAAATCAATGACTTATACCAAGCATTAATATTCTAAAGGCATAGTGTGTCTCCAACAGGTGTCTTGTTTGACCTTTTACGTTGAAGAATATGTTTTTTTGCATGTCAACCTCTAACAATTATGTGAAATTTATAACCCACCTGTATTTGACCTCTCCACCCTCCATTTCAACCTGGTTTATCATGCTGCATGTTATGTTTCACACCCCTGGTGTAGAATGCCTCACTCCACACAATTCACAGCGATCCAGTGGACTTGGGTTAAAGCTGAAGACAATGAATGTATCCGTACATACAGTTTGTCAAAATCTGAGCTGTCATCATAATATTGTCTGCCCAGTTCATTCAGCAAATCAGAGTTTGTAGGAAATATAATGAATATTGTTTATGTATACATATAAATATGTCTATGTATATATAATATTAATATGATATGTTAAAATATGAAATTGAGCATAAAAGGAATTCCTCTGGACAGGTGCTAAGTCTGAACGTGCTAAACTGTCTTGTGTGTACTAACACTTCTACCTTATGCAGAGAGGATGAGTGACCGGTTACCAATGGTTAGCTCATCCCCATAGGGTCAGGTCAAGGTTTCATTCAGAGCCGATTTAATGCCAAGCTAACATGATGCATTTAGTTAAATCATAAAAGTACATTTCAAGACACAAAACAGAAGCTAGCGTATTGCTACACAGAGAGGTAGACAATAGGAGCTTGGCCAACCGGCTCATTAGGTCATTGACCGAGTAGTCAAGAAAATGTCAAATCGAGCATCATAAATACATACCCCATATGATACTGATCCGCACAGGAGTTTCCCATCACAGGAAAGTTTAATGTGGCCCTTGTAGGTCCCTTTGCTACATATTTCAAATAAACGTGTTGCTTTTGTCCAATACTGTTTTACACACAATATGTGTGTTAATATGTATGTAAAGACTGTTCTCACTTCTCAACTTCATTCATTTTCAAAATGCCCTACAATTTCTATTAAGTTACTAAGACATTTTTTTAATCTATGACGTTAAGTACGTATATACATACATACATACATATATACATACGTGCATAAGTGTACACATACAGTAAATACGCACATAAGTGCATCCATCCACATTTGTGTGTATGTCCACGTTCAGTCCGGGTTGTTTAGGTGAAGAGGTCACTTCTTGGTGGTCAGCAGCAACCCTCAACACTTCTGGAGCATAAAAAATAGAAGCACAGCTAACATAGAGCAAGGTGGAGAGGGGGGATCAGTGGTGACAGTGGTTTCAGACCCACTGGCAGGCTGGGTTCTCACAGCTTAGGTGTGAAATGGCACCTCTAACTGGCCTGCTTAAAGTAACTGTGCCCGTGCCCCTGGATTGGATTCTCATCAGTGTGAAATCATAATGGCATCTAACACCAAGAGTGTAATTGGATAATGGAGGTTATTGTGATTCATTAAACATCATTAGATACTGTATGCCTTAAACTCCAAGAAATACAAACGTCATTGATAGGTTTCTTGGTTGCATAAAGAAGTTGGACAATTAAAAAATGTCATTCCCTCCGTGAGGGAATACAGTACAGTATATATATATACATGTGTATATATATATACTGTATGTATGTATGTATGTATATATATATATATATATATATATATTCCCCAACATACATATAAGGATGAAAAATCTACAGTGACAATTTGAACTGTTGGGCGACTTTGTGACAATTACATGTTTGTGGTTTATGTGATGGGCTGTTTGAACAAATGTAAATGAGTAAAACAGAACACAGAGTTTAGGATAAAAAAAAGTTTTGAAACACGTATGCAGAATGACTTTGTGTAGAGGCAGCACAAAGTCTTGACACCAGTAAAAATCATTTACCATTTTTGGGGACAAAATTCACACGTCTACTTCTGCAGCTCATTTTTCCCAGACAGACAGAGAGAGAGAAACAGAGGGAGACCATGAGAAAGGGTGCGTCCAGGAGCAGCCACTGACTGAGACAGTGATGGTTTGGGAGAGTCTGCAGAGGTGTCACTTCACACCTCCGGGACCTGACAAGGACATATAAACCAGGGCCTGGGATCACCAGCCCTCACACCACACTTGCTCTCATTCAGACCATAGCTTTCGAGTAGACAACATGGATACCTCTTCTGTTCCTTTGCTCAACTATAATCATCAGTACCAGTGGAGCTGCCCCAGCTCTGACTCAGACCTCTACAGCATCTCCTCCCCAGAGACCGTGTCCCCCATCTACTCCATGGACTCTAGCTCGTCTCCTACCTACTACCAGACCTCTGAGTCCACACCCAGAGGAACTAAGACAGGATGCTCAGCCAGGCTCAATCCCTCTGAGCCTGGAAAGAAGATGGGCAGAAGCAGGAGCCGGATTCGCAGCAAGCAGAGGGAGAGCGCCAGCGAGAAGGAGAAGCTCAGGATGAGGGATCTGACCAAGGCGCTCCATCACCTCCGGACTTACTTGCCCCCCTCTGTTGCTCCAGCAGGACAGACCTTGACCAAGATTGAGACCCTGCGACTCACTATCCGCTACATCTCTTACTTGTCTGCCCAGTTGGGCCTCAGTGAGGAGGTTCTCTTCCAAAGGAGGGACAGCGACAGCTCTGTCAGGGAGACCACATCACCAGATATCCTCGACTACTTTCAGTGTAGTACTGTGACAGGCCAGTGGGCCCAGGGGCAGAGCAACACTCAACCCCCAGTTCAGTGTCAGAGTGAGCTTGTCCCACTGAACTCTGGGAGCTGTAGTTCCAGTGTAGACTTGGCTCAGCACTTTGGACAGTATAGTGACCCTCTACAAGGAGATTTGTTCAACTCTAGCATGGAGTCGTTTCTTCAGTCACCCCAGGCACCACAGACCGCTTCATGCCAAGTATGTACCAAAAAACTGTATTTACTTGTATCACCAGTAATTTTTAAGGTCATTCTTAAAAAGTACATTGTGACATTAAATTGTGCTAATCGTTTTTTGTGTTTTTTATTCATTACAGATGTATGGCAAAGAATTCTGCAGTCAACTGGTCCCAAGGGAGTACTGGGGTTGAACTTCACACCATCACAACAACATTGGAACATGATGGCTGAAAATACCAATATAAACTGTACAAAAATAATTTACTCCCTTAATGTGACGCATGTAATTTATTTAAGACATAGCCTATTTACAACTTTATTTATTTTATTTTATAAAATGTAAATATTACAATCTTCACTATTTTTATATGTTACTTTTCATAATTCTTTATTTTACTATTTAATTAAAATAAAATTATTGTTTTTCAAGAATTGTTGTGTATGCTGCATATTCACTGTGGTTACTTTCCACTGCATCAGTTTATCCACTTGTCATGAACATCTCAGATTACTGGAAAACTCTCAGTAGTCCTTGATGTCGGTATGTTTTAACTGCAAACCTACTATTGTAGACAGAGATTAATGGCATAGTGATGAATGACACTTCAAAAAATTTCATCTGTCTAATGGCAGACAGAAGGAATGGAGCACCCTCTTCTGGTCAACAGTCACTATGACATTTTGCAGTTGTGCAGCTGGTGGTGATCTGACACAAGCAAAATCATACACTGTATATTTTTAACATTTTGCCTGTTACATACAGTCAATATTCAAGGAATATATTTTGATGGAATATTGAAATTAATCTAACTAGCCCATAAGGTTATTATGGTATTGTCATTGATTGAGCTTCGGCAACAAAGACAGCTAGAGTCTGTTTGATGCTCTTTTATCTTCCCCGTGGTCATTACAGTCAATTAACATGTCAGAGAACCACTTAGATGCAAGGTGAGACATAGCAGAGCGAAAGGGTGTGAGGGAAAAACAACAATTGAAATCTATAAGGTATTTTTAGTTAATATGTTGACATGTCAAATGTTAGAACTTAGTGTCAGTAACTTCTCAATAATTTATGTTTCAGTACAAGTTGTCTTATTAATATTAATAACAATAATGGTTATGTTTCCGGATCCCAAAAAACTATTTTTAGATCTCTGAAAACTCATTCTCCTTGTTTAAAATTGTGTTTACTGTGCTGTGTCTGATCGCTGGAAATAAGAAGAAATAAGAAGAAATAATTAGTAAGTCGTGTTTCTCAAGTTTGTTAATTCAAGTGAATAAATAATGATAAGTCAATGGCACCACTAAGTCTAGACAAGATAACGTCTCACATTTTTTTCCTCTCTCTCAGCCATAGCCTCAATTACCCATCAGCAGATTAGTGAAATTCACAATGCATAGAGGTGTGACCCTGCATATCGAGGGAATTAGGCCAGGGTGTTTGTTTTTCCACATAGATAAGGTGGATTTGATGTGCTAATATGCAGCCTAATAGTCATTTAGGCCTTTCATCATGCTAAAGTTAAAACTTTCTCTGGGACAACGGTATTTGATGAAAGGGTTAACAATGATATGCTGATTATTCAGTGATTAGATGTGAGTAAACAAAGACTGGGACTGAGGAAGAAGGGAAGTTTGGTCCCCTCTGTACTATTAATGTTTGGCAGGTTTAAAAGAACATTACCCTTTATATCAAGTGTCTTTATAAATCAACTTGTACAATTATATTATTCAGTTGATTATTGAGAATCTAATTTTTATTGAGAATGAAATGTTTTAATATGAAGGTATTACTCGCTGTTGCAGTATCTAACAACAAGAACAGAAATGAGCAGTGTGTAATTTGGCACACATTTGTGGCAATATCAACAACCAAAGTACCTAAGGCAATATAGATCTGCAACAAATAATTGTGCCAGACCAGAAACAAAAAGGTATGAGGTCAGCTGTCCAGCAGAAAGTGGCTTGTACCAAGCCTGCTGAAATAGAGTAAGGGGAAACATTTATTGTCAGGTGATGTAGAGCTGCCAAAAAGAGCCTGCAGGAATAGAGTAGGGTTATCTAAAAGCTTAATAAATCCTTTTTTTATTTTTGGATTATCTGGAAGTGCCAAGAGCAGACATAGAAGGGGATGGCTCTGAGACTATTTCTTGCCGTTAAGCCTTCTGGAGGTGTCGTAGGCTCAATTTAACAGAACATCCGAGATGGAAGCCCCCCCCCCCCCCCCCCCCCAAAATAATATCTGCTCTCAACCCAAATCCATTCTAAATATTGGTTTCTAAAGTGCTCATCTTGGATTATGGCATTATGGATATTGTACCACTGTATATCCATCCATCTGTGTATTTTTAAACAGGTGCCAGTCAAATATAGACAGACAACAACTAGTTTTATAAATGGTTAAAATTCAAATTGTGTTTAAGTCATTACAAAGTAATCATAGTTATGTAAGCATTTGATTTATAAGTATGGAAAAGTCACATACACTATGCATAAACATGTAAGAACATCTGACTTAAAGGCCACCCGATTGCTTGTTACATCCTGTTATATTTTGGGATGTATAATGCTGTCTGTGGGAACCTTCCACTCCTATCTATTCCACATGACACCTGTCAAAGTCACTACGTGTCACCTTAGACACCACTGTCCGGGAGAGGAACAAAATAACAATATAAACCACACACTTCAAATCCGAAAGCACTGATATTATTTCTCGATTTTGGTAAACAACTGAAAAAGATTGTTTGTATGAGTAAGTATGTTCTTTTTTCACAGAATATATTCACTCAATGTATTTTTTCTTTCTCGGTCAAAGCAATGCGGGACTGGTTCACACATTAAACCATGGACCAAGGCAAGGAGTCAAACATGACACGATAGTCTGTGGGAACGTTACCCAGGAGCCAGCTCCACAACACTGCTGGCCTGCACATCAGCAGGGTCCCCACACCTCACCATTTAGAGAGGGAGGTCAAATCAAATTATTCAGTCCATTCAAGTGTAAACATTTCAATGGTATTTCCGTACAACGGTTAACACAATTGCAATCACACAATCTTAATACATCCACTAATACTAGGGCTATAATAGCTCTGCTTTACTTTACTCTTGTCTGTATTACAGCAATAAACTGCT
>JAPMUY010007984.1:60000-62692 GCA_026901105.3 Galaxias olidus | reverse complement strand
CAAAATAAGGTCATCATCATAGTCAATATACAAAAATAGTGCTAGTCACAACCATCATATAAAATATGATTGAATATATATATTTAAAATACACATGTATATACAATATTTTTCCACGTTGTATTTATTTTAAAAAATATATGCAGAGAATGGCACTAAATGTTTGTTGAGTTTTTCCCGTTATTTAAATTTTGGGTGAATATATATTATTTAGTAGAAAACATGTGCCATGGTATAATGCCTGGGTCTCAGCAGTAATGCAAAAAAAGTCATTGTGTCTTGAAGGATAAATAATTGATATCTCAATGAATATGCAAATGTCTCTATCGGGGAGCAAAGCGAGCGAGGAAGAGAAGGAGAGCCAGAGAGAGACATAGGTCTTAACGTGGTCCCTTCACACAGCACTAAACAATAGGCCTTTGCGGCTCCTCTTACCCAATTAAGAAATATTACAAGCCTCTTGTCGGCATTAGTATCATTTTGGGGTCGTTTGGTGTTGTGCATTTGGCGCTGTCACTGAGGCCATGAAATTGTTTTCTATATTTCCATTGTATTCCGTGAATAGGATGTTTGCTCCACGGGGAAAGAGTCCAAATGAGCTCACTAGACAACAGTTAATCTTAGAAGGGGAAGGATTTGTTTTTATGTGCTTGCTTCTATTAGTATGTAACAGATGGATATTGTATTCACAAATGTACAATTCATGTTAAACAGCATCTGCATATCACTGAAATGGATTTGTAATTCATTCCAATGGAATACGAACACTCATAAACTCATGTGCACAGAAAACGTACCTAATCCAGTTCAGTGGGTAAAAAAACTATTTCAGGTTAATCTCCAAACCCAAGAGAGAGATGGAGACATATAGAAAGACAGATGGAAAGAGAGAGAGCGAGAGAGAGAGAGAGAGAGAGAGAGAGAGAGAGAGAGAGCGAGAGAGAGGTAGGGAGTGGGAGTGTGTTAGAGAGCGAGAGCGAGAGAGAGAGGGAGAGAGAGAGAGAGAGAGAGAGAGAGAGAGAGAGATGCACACACACACAGAGAGAGAGACACAGAGAGAGAGAGACAGAGAGAGGGAGAGGGAGAGAGGGAGAGAGAGAGAGAGAGAGACAGAGAGAGAGACAGAGAGAGGGAGAGGGAGAGAGAGGTAGGGACTGAGCGCTCCCGTCAGGGGGACCATGTAGAACCTTTCAGGGTTGAGCACTGCGCTGAGGCGCCGGATTAAACTTTCATGTTAATCAAGCCCGCGGAGAGCCGGAGAGGACAGGTGTTTTCTAGTCTACTTAGTCCTGTCTCTACAGATTACACTTCAACCCTCAACCTTTACCGCCCAAAGTTCCCCCTTTTTTTTACCTCTCTCTCTTGCTCTCTTTCTCTCTCTTTCTCTCACTCTCTCTCTGTCTCTCTCTGTCTCTCCCTCTGTCTCTTTCTCTCTCTCTGTCTCTCTCTCTCCCTCTGTCTCTCTCTCACACTCTCTCCCTCTCTCTCTCTCTCTCTCTCTCTCTCTCTCTCTCTCTCTCTCTCTCTCTCTCTCTCTCTCTCTCTCTCTCTCTCTCTCTCTCTCTCTCTCTCTCTCTCTCTCTCTCTCTCTCTCTCTCTCTCTCTCTACACCCCCATCCTCACATGGAACTTGCCAATCACTCATTTGACGTTTTAGCTGCATTTTAAGACCTTCATCCAAAGTGCATGTTTGGGACTCTTTCTGCTGCTCATCAATTATTCAACTGATTAAAGAGAGAGAGAGAGAGAGAGAGAGAGAGAGAGAGAGAGAGAGAGAGAGAGAGAGAGAGAGAGAGAGAGAGAGAACGGTTGGGGGTTGAAAATGCTTGGCGTGGGCTTTTAACTCTACAGACCCTCAGAAAAATCCCAGCTAATGTGTTTGAGGTAGAACACTCCTCTGTCCAGACATCTCCACACTATGTCCCTCCTTCACGAGAATATCAGTGAGGTCATCGAAATTAGTGTGTGTTTTTTTTACCTACAACTGACATTCATTTAATGAATAAATAAATGAAGTTGTCAGGTTTGTGGTCGAATTTTAGCAGTACTTTTCAGTGCAGCTGTTATAAAGCATTTGCAGCTTCCGGATAAGTAACTGTCCTGTAGCGTTTCCAATCCCAAAGGCTTATGGTATTTTATGGGCTTGCTGCTATCAAACACATCCATCTTGTTTTGCTCAGCCCCTCAGATCCACTTCCTCCCCTTCCTCCTCAACCTTCACATTATCTTCAGATTATGGGGATCACTACTTTGACCTGCTACAACTACACCCCCTAATCTAAATCACTCCATGTCGGGTGCTACACACACACACACACACACACACACACACACACACACACACACAAATATTCACACACACGTACGCACACACACAACACACAACAGACACACACACACCCTCCTCCTCATACTAGCTGCCCCTGGGACCGACCGGGAGTCAAAAGGTTGAGTTGGTCATTATGGACCCTCTTGTCTGAGACGCATGCAGCGCCAGCCCCCTTACACACACACACACACACACACACACACACACACACACACACACACACACACATATATATACACACACAGAGAGAGACAGAGGCTCATATACACGCACTTCCCCCACACACAAACACACACAAACACATCACACACACACACACGCACACACACACACACACACACACACACACACTGAGAACCCTGG
>JAPMUY010007984.1:42500-52500 GCA_026901105.3 Galaxias olidus | reverse complement strand
CAGTAAGACCAAGTTTAGAATCAGGCCATGTATGTTTGACGAGACGATGTGATTTAAATGGAATATCTCTGAAGTACCTAGTCAAATTCATTGGATGCCATTGGAGCAAGTTTAGAATCAGGCCTTGACTACACTAAGTCAGTCCTATGTTACTGCTGTTTTCTCATATGACTATAATAAATTTACAGGAACGGTTCTAACTAGGTATTATTATTGAAAAAACCTTTATGTTACCAGTTAGTCACATGGAGAGACCTGAAAGGTTGGCATACACAAAAAAAAAAATTATGTTACTGTAAAAACGAAACAATGAGGAATAATCTGGGTACAGATACTGAATGCGTAACGTCAAATCTATTCCAAATCATTTAGCTAAACCAAAGATTTAGCTACCAACAAAATCCGGCGTTCTTCCAGACTTCCCTGTTCTACACCTGAGTGGAACGTGGGCTGACGGGTTGCCATGGGGAGTGTTCCGCTGTGGTCTGAGCTACACACCTCCATGCCCTGCCACCCGCCCACCCGCCCAGGGGTAATCAGCGCCTGTTTGTTTAATCTGCCGGCGAGCTCCGCTGGGCGTGCCTAATTAGCTAAATTAATTTGTTAAGACATTAACGTCGTTAGACATTGGGGGCCCCGGCGAAAGCAAGGGGACGCTTGTATGCAAATCAGACTTTCAATTTGTCTCGTTTCGCATTACCTAAATTAGACCGGTCTTTGATATCGCTCTCTGTTCAGCCCTCCTTTTCTCTTCCTCTCGTTCCGCCGTCCCTTGTCTTTCCTTTCATCTTTCCTTATCCCTCATTATCACTGTCAAAGCACGGCCCCCATCCTACTCCTCCTCCTCCTCATCGGGCGTCTCTCCTATTGTGTGACTGAGGATACAGGGCAGAGGAGGTGGGGGAGGAGAGGGAAAAAATAGTCGGCTAATCACGGGGCAAAAAAGAACCAATCTGGTTTTTCAATTAGGGCACAAATTCAGAACGTGTGTGTGTGTGTGTGTGTGTGTGTGTGTGTGTGTGTGTGTGTGTGTGTGTGTGTGTGTGTGTCGGTGTGTGCATGTGTGTGTTTGAATGTTTTGAGTGAGTTCCCAGCGATGCTGTGTAATTAGTCTCATGTACGAAATGCCCCCCCTCCCCACCGCTCCCTGAGCCTGTTTAAGGGTTAATGAGACCCCCGGTTTTTGTCAGGAAGGCTCCCCCCCCCCCCTTCGTCCCGTCCCGTTGCACCCCTGGTTCGCTGTGAGTCGGGGCGGTGTGTTCCTCCGTGGTTCTAGGGTGTGGCGAGGGGGCCCTTAAGCTTCAAGCAGAAGCCACCCACAGGGCCTTCCCTTTGAAGTGTCAGAGAGTGGCCTGTGTTTTCCGTCGTGGCTCCTGTTTCATTTGTCTGAGGGACGGCATCAAAAATAGATGAGCCACCCCCCCCCCCACCCACCTAACTCCACCCCGCCTCAACTACGCCTGAACCCCACAGAAACCCCACCCTCTCCTCTAACCCCCCTCCCTCCCTCCCTGCCCCCCATCTCTGACATTATTCAAAGATTACCCAGCGCACAATAATGACCCCACCCCCACCAACCCCCCACACACCCCTCCCCCGCCACCCTCCCCACCCCCGTTCTCTCATACCGTGCGCCACTTTGTGGGGGGTGACAATAAAATTAGACACGCTAAGTTCTGAGGTGCGTGTGCTGAATTTAGAGTGCTTATGGCTTCCATATTAGCCAACACTGCAGAGTAAAAAAAAGAGTTGAATCATTGTCTGCCAGAAAGGGCAACATTGTGATATTTTAGTTTTTAGTTTTCATTTGTTTTTACGTCTTACTTCTGTTACTGTAGAAACTGTTGTCGGGTTATTATTATTATTATTATTTGTATTACTATTATTATTATTATTATTATTATTATTATTATTATTATTATTAGACAACTGTATGTACATGGTAGCGGTGAGACAGTAGAATATATGATAAGATGGAAACGTTTTGATAACATGGCTCGTGCCCTGAGGTGCTGTTTTTGTGATGATGAGTGGTGGCACTAGGCTGCCAGGGCAGAGAGGCCGGTGAGTGATACAGCACCCTTAGGGGACCTATCTCCATTGTGACTCTTCTCGTGTCTCCATTGTGGCTCTGTGGTCCTTTCATGTTTCCATGTCCCTGTGGGCTGGCCAATGGTCCATCTGGACGACCACAGGCTCCAGTAGGGTCAGATTTAGTCGGTCACTCTAATGGTCGGTTGATGTTCAAATGTGATATCTGCTGCCGTAACACGCTTTTAAAACGAAGCAAGTGCCTGGTGAAATGTAGCTTTATAAATAGAGAAGTATACAAGGATCATTGATGATAATAATACAGTTTAAAGTGTGACCGTTATTGTTTAACAGTAAATTAAGAGAGCAATTTCCTCCATGATGAAAGATTTATCCAAGAAAGATGTACCTTAAATGGGCATTTTACTCTAGTTCCTGACAACCTGACAAACATGACAAATAACAAAACTCTGAACCTTCCTGAATGTATAGGCCTAGATATAAGTTTATGCTTTTATAACATTTGTGTCTTTTAATTTTCTTGTTTCTTTCAGAGATAAATACATAAAAGCATTATGGCCTCCGACTATGTTAATGCATTATTGTTTATATATATAAATATATGTATTACGCATATATTTTATACCTGAAGTGTGCGTCAATCAACAGAAAGTTAAAGCGGGCTATTGATATGTGCTTATGATGACATAATACATTTAGAGTCTCCTCTTGTGGCCCCCACATTTCATTAGAGACGGTTGGGACCTCTAATTTCATTCCAATCCACTTTGTGGAAATGGCAAAATGTTATTACGTTCAGCGGGTGTATCAAACATTGCATAGCAGCTATTTATTTTCACTTTATTCACTTAAGTAACACAGGGGTATCTGTAGGTAATTGTTTTAGGCTTGAGATAGTCTTTGGTCATACAATAAATCATTTTTTTTCTCTCGTCTCATCTCAAGGGAAGCCAGACATGGCCTCACAACTTTCAAAAGGTTTTCTTTGGCGCAAGTCAAAGCTGTTCTCTGTTTACTTTTGGAAACTTTCTTTATTCATAGAACATGGTTAGGGGAGAGAAGACTGTTTGAGTCGCAGAAAGATTACTTTGACCTCTCTATGAGTTCACATGCTGGCTTCAAAAGTGGAAATATGTAACCGAGTGGCCTGTCTGACGACAAGTCTGTTCTAATTACTGGTTACTACATTGTTCGGCAGGAATATATGGATATTGTGGACCTTACCATTCAAGATTAAAGACAACGGATAGGCAGCACACATGCAAATAGACAGTCTTTGTAAACTTAGATTGCTTTGTTAAAAAAAATGAAAAAACATCATCAGGTAATTCTGATAAATTCAAGGTAGGGCATTACTGATGGTGTTGGTTGGTGGGTGAGTGACTACAGGCGATTGAAGATGAACAATTGAAAAATTGCGCCTTTTGATAGAGGAGATGTGTTATAAAAATGAATCGTGGCAAGGTTAGTTCCGTCTCACTATGACAAACGTTGAGCTAATACTGATTGGTTTTCAAAGTGAACAAGAGATAGATTTCGGTCCTCCAAAGCCAGACAAAGACAAATTACCAAAAAAATTACCCATTCACGTCCTTGCTTGAACTGAGGTTTTAGTTTATAGGAAGAGAGTGATATGAGGGCTTTGACTGGCGGGTTAGCGAGGGGCGAAGAAAGAGGGGGAGCATTTTAATCTAGAAATTATTATATGTGTGGAGCGCTGGCTCTTCAAGGCTTATCATATTGCTTTTCCTAATCATTGCGCCTGACATGTGTTTGATCTCCATGATGAACAAATGATTAGTTTTTCATGAAACCGTTCAAGCAAAACGCTCCGACAAGAGTCTGCTGCCAGTCGCTGTTGATTTAGTCGTTAAGGAGAGGAAGCGCGTCGTCTGTCCCACTCATTGGTCCGTGTCGCCTCCCACAAGGGACTAGGGAGGGTCAGGCGGGGTCAAGTCTATGGGTAATGATATATCCACCCTTCACATATTTAAGGTTTTACTAATTCCTGTCTCAATTATGACCGTTGCTATGCCCCCTTGCCCCTGGAAGCAGTGAAGCAACACAATCAATTTGAGCAAGGGAATACATTTTTAGCGGGGAAATGACACCTTACTTATGCTCCAAATCAGATAGGATGGCCGGCCCCAGATGGGTCCTCTTGTGTCAACTCATTTCCTTGCAGACACGATGATGTCACAATGGCTGTCAGGAGGGCAGGGGTGGATGTGATAACTTGGTGACTTACACCTCAACAGGTCAAGATGATTACAGGTAATGTGCAGAGTGTATAACAAAACACAACATATCAGGAAAAAAAACACATTAGCTTAACAGAACATTGCTGAAATGTTGTTTTCTTATATATTAAATAACATTATGTGCTGCATTCATGCAAAGTCTTAAAAGCCCGTCTGAAATGCGTTTTCTTTTTTCCCACCACAAATTAGGTAAACATTCTCTCCCCCTGTCAAAGCTGGCAACATCTCAACCTCTAACCATATTCAATTATAGAGTACCACTACCGCTCTCCTCACCTCGTGCACGTGGCCCAGTGTTGGAACCCACAGTGCTCGCTCTGACACGCCAAGTATGTAATAGCTGGGCATGGTTGACAGCTCGTGTGAGAGGAGCGAGGGAGGATGAAAGAAGGGTGTAATGGCTGGTTTAACCGACGGAGAGCACCGAACGGCAGGGGGGTTCAGTTCTTGAACTGCAGCTTTGTTCTGCTTCGGTAAAGGAGAGGAGAAAGAGAGAGAGAGAGAGAGAGAGAGAGAGAGAGAGAGAGACGAAAGGAAGCATGCAGATCCCCCCACCCCCACTCCCCAACCCCCCACTCCACCCTCCTCTCTCTTTAAGGAAGCTGTGAGGCAAGGTTGACTTTTGTTTTTTCCACTGACTTAAGGGATTTAGTAATGATGCACATGGTCTCAGTTAAAACAAATGCATCCCTCTTGGAGTAGGAAGCAAGGACTGTGAAAGGCCTAACTCCCCCCACTGTCAATATTGTTTTCTGTTTTTTTAAATGTCAAGGTCTATCATAGGTGAATGGCAAATGCAGATCAGCACATGCCAGAGGCGCCTTTGCACCTGATTGTTTTGAGAGGGGCACAGGTTCACAACTCCCTTTACAATTTGGCCTCATGGCTGTAAAACAGGGTTTGCTACCCAGCTCACTAGCTAGAGATGGTACTCGAGTTGGCAAGCGAGCAAGTTGAGTTGGACAAGTTTACACTGACAGTGGACGGCAATAACGCCAGACCCCTTATCACCAATATACTTTGAGCTGACTTACATTCTTTGGAAAAAGATTACCTGATGTCCATCCTTTATTTTGTACGTTTACAGTAACTGCACAACAATGGCGTAACAGTGTGAAACAGAGCGTGAGTACAATGGGGTTGGGCTCTTTGAGTGATCACTATGTTCTGCTATGTCCTACAGCCTGATGCTTAAGCGTATGTACATGATACCACGGACGTGATTTCAAACCATTGTTTCAAACAATTGAGGGGGCACGTGCATTGTGTACGTGAAGGTAGAGTGGATGATTTCTGAAGTGTTGACCTCGCGATCAACTTTATCGTTTTCTAAGACCAAAGCATCCAATTCACAAAACCCCACCATCCATCCATCCATCCATCCATCCATCCATCTACCCATCTGTCTGACCATTTATTTTTCCCCACTGATCTCCCAGGGCCCCATCTTTTTCATGAGAATAGTGATGGAAAGCAGGAATGGAGAAAAACAAAAACAAAAACACAAAAAAAAAACTAACAAGCCCTTGTCAGTGTGCCAGCCATCACTTCTCAGCTGACAGCCACTCCACTGGACTCTCTCCTCTCATCTCTCCCACCGCCCCTCACCCACCCTCCCCCGTCCTCCCAGTATCTCACCTCGCGGTCATCTGAAGGAGCCCAATGCATCACATTTCAGTATATGTGTGAGTGTGTGTGTGTATGTGGGATAGAGAGAGATTGTTGTGTCTGCTAGACATACAGGATGAGAGAGAAAGACAGAGAGCGAGAGAGAGAGAGAGAAAGTCTGTCTGTCGATGGATTTGTATCTATGTGTGTGTGTGTGTCCGTGTGTGTGTGTGTGTGTGTGTGGGTTTCTGTCCGTATGTGTAAGTGTGTGTGTGTGTGTGTGTGTGTGTGTTCATGTGTGTGTGTGTGTGTGTGTGTGTGTGTGTGTGTGTGTGTGTGTGTGTGTGTGTGTGTGTGTGTGTGTGTGTGTGTGTGTGCGTGTGCTCTCGCTCTGCACGTGTCAGAAACCCGACATGACGGCAGTGCAGAGCGCCTGTCTCGGGTGAAGGCCTTGGATCAGGCCGGGCTGCTCGCTCTGGACCTGACAGTGCAGCTGAACTAATCAATAACCTGAGCACAGTCAAAGGTGGGCTCTGCCGCGAGGCCGCGGGGGCGCCCTAATTGATGGAAACTCACCGCCGGCTAGCTGAATGCCCCGCGGCGCTGGAAGACGCCAGGCCAGGCCCTTCCAGTGGCTATGGGACAACGGGAATGGAGGCTAGTGGAGGCTGGGAGAGTCTGAGGGGAGGAATGGGGGAGGCATGGGGGAGGTATGGAGGGAGATAAGAGCCAGACAACTCAGGGTCATTCTAGGAGTGGAAGAGAAAGGGGGAGAAAGAACAGGTTTGGTTTAGTCTTGGTTGACTCTACACATATAATGTGTTGTTTGATTTAATCTATGATATGGTTCTGGTTTTTATATAAGTCATTTCTTATGGAAGCTTTTTTTAAGAAAAAATACCACTTTTCTTGCGTGATTTTGGCTTCAAGAACAATGCATGTTCCATATCAAATGTGTACGTCCCAACCGATCCCTTTATAAATAGTAAGAACTATTGTACAGTACTGTATTACTGTAGCAGCGAAAAGAAAGGCAGAGACACTACAATTAAAGAGCAAAATCCTTTTGAAGGTCCTGACTTGTTTCCTGTTAAGAATATACTGTTATGGTGCAGACTAAGCACACCATGATAATTATCATCAATAATTCACTAGGGGGAAATGTTGGATGGGACTGCGTATCCAAACGCTCGGGAGTAAATGGGTTTGAGATGCTGAGGCGGCCTGGCTAGCAAACTAGCTCGCTAATTTGGCTCCCTTTTATGTGCCATTGAAGATTATCTTTATGTCTGCACCCGCTTTTGCTTTGGCTTGCACGAATCTGCGGACATAAACCACAGCATCTGTTTTCCTCTCATTATTTTTGCTTCTTTGTAAATATCTCATAGTTTAACAAGACATAGCAGCAAGAGTAGTAAAAAATATGACGCAAATACGTTTTTGTTTTTTTATTCCAAAAATGTATTTTTGTAAATTAAACAAAATAATATGTGTAACGTCAGGCTACAATCAGCACGATGAACATTTGAATCGGCCATTTGTTTAAAACTGCCATATTTGCAAGGTTTTTATCTGTGTGTATTTCACATAGAGAAAGGGCAGGGAGTTGTAACCATGCACATGGTAGAAACCTTCACATGCTCCACTTCACTGGTTGGGGGGGTTGGTTTAAAGCTAAAGTACAGTTTGTGTTTTTGCTGCTCTGGCTGGTTATGAGTATTGTGCTGACGAAGGCTTTTCCTAGAAAGATAGCTGGAGTGTCAAATAACCTTAATGTGCAGAACAGAGTTTGTCTGGAGGCTAGTTGTTGGGCTTGGCTGTTGCTCCTGTCTGTAGAAGTCTGGAAGTTTTCGTGTGGGAATTCTGCTGCGTCTCTCATCAGGCCGGGGGAATGATATACATGTTTGTCTAATGTACACTACAGACTACTTACTGTCAGTTAACTACATGTTCTAATAACTGTCAGTCAACTAATATTGTTCCAATAAAAAAAATTCAAAGCTGGGGCATCTAGCTTGAATTAATTCAACAAAACACAGCTATTTCCCTGTGAAATGTTATTTTTTGCGGTATCACAGGAAATGCACTGTTCAAGTTTGTAACAATAATAACAATGAGTCAAATGGTAAGTCAACTGAGAATGGGTTCTCTTTTGCTTTGTCGACCTGGCCTAGTGGCAGACCGACAGCATGACAGGCAACAACACAAACATCATTGACAGACATACAAGAGTCAAGCAACTCTAAATTAAGATGACGCCTTAACCACCGTGAGGAACAATGGCAGACCTCTTCAGACCATGTTGGAAATGGTTCTAATCATGGGCTGCTCCAGACTGAAATGAGTTATGCCCGGCAACAGGAGACACTCTTGGGACAGCTCGAGCGATAAGAGAACTTGATCAACCATTATGGGAGGATCCTGCTCCGCTTAACACGCGCTGTAAACAGAGATTTTTTTTTTTTTTTTACCAACTATCGTTCTATAAATAAATCAGAGGCAATTAACCAATCAGAGGCATCTTGCACCCATTTCTTTTTAGGAGGCACTGTTTCACAACTTTGTTTACTAAATGCCACTTTAGCGTATATACACATATTACTATGGATTTGATTTCCAACCACTGTCTCAGACGATTGAGGGGAGCATGGGCCCCCTCAGTGTGAACGGGCACGACGCCTCCGATACCAATGTGCCATGCGCCCGTGCTGCACAAGGGGTGGCCAGCCTACCAAGCACCAATGACTACCGAGGAATAATAGTTCCTCAGAATGGTGCTTTGCTGGCTGTGTATCGATGTTGTGCTAGCCTCCGCGGTGGCACTCCTCTCCACTACAAAGAAAGTTCAGGGTCAGCATTGATTGAAAACGATACACCGAGGACCCCCCTCCCCAACCCCCCCACTTCCCCTTGGGACGCCCTGCACTTTCCAAAAATGTAAATCTCCACAAAGGACACTGAGATCTGGCTGCTGCTCTGGCCTTCGCCATTTTAAAGGACAATAATCACTGGAGCTTATTGATGGTGGAATCATTTCTGTGTGGGTTTCCGTTATGTCTCCCGCTGAGCTTAATGAGGCATTGAAGTGGCTAGCAGGCCCTGTGTGTGCGTGTGTGTGCGTGCGTGTGTGTGTGTGTGTGTGTGTGTGAGTGTGTGTGTGTGATCCATAGGGTGTGTGTGTGTGTGTGTGTGTGTGTGTGTGTGTAAGATGACACGCGTCACAGATTCTGAAGTGGCAGAAGAGGCCCAAGAGGCTCTGCAGCTATGGCGTCTTCGTCCCGACGTCTTCGCTCCGACGTCTTCGTCCCGCTCCCTCTCAGAAGAAGAAGGTGTACCCGAGGATACCTTTTTAAGGTGTGTTCTCATATTGCTATTGATCCGTTCTCTTGTAAGGGGTGGTTTTCATTGCAGGAGACCATGGAGGTATCGATAATAACATTGATCATAAAGGCATGATTCAACACCTATAGGGAACTTCAATATTTCCCCCCCACTTTTATTCTATTACCGACCTCTGCATTTTCTGTTGTTTATTGATAATGCAACATAAAGCCAAATACCCTCCCTCAGGCTTAACTAGACTATACAGTATCAAAACACAACCAGTTGTATGTGGAGAGGGAGAGAGGGAGAACCAGTGGTGTCATTGCCATCTTGTTTAGACCTTGCATTTCTTTTCTCTGTCCAACACACGCGCACTGTACAGTACATAGACCTGGTCTCCTCCCTCCCTTGAGCTTTCAAGAAGGCTTGAATTCTTCATAAAGCTCGCTGGTGTTTTACAGTGTGTCAGGCCACACACCTACCCATAGTCCTGTATGAGTGCTGTTGTCCATGCACACCTCACCACGGCCTGTGCGTGCACCTATTGGTAGCATTAGCTGGGGGGAGGTGGGGGGGGGGGGGGGGTGTAGGGTTGCTGTTTCCAACGGATACCGAGATGAAGATGAAAGAGCTGCGCTTCAGCTGCTGCCGTCATTACCGGCGTGTCTGTTATGAATCACGTTCATTACGGAGTCGCTGGTCCAGTATGGAACCCACGGTGGAGAGGAAATAAAATGATCAGGGGGGTTAGAGAG
>JAPMUY010007984.1:7500-37500 GCA_026901105.3 Galaxias olidus | reverse complement strand
AAGAAATATCGCCACTCAACACACAATGAGTGGCATGTAAAGTAAGTGACTGAGAGAGATCGTTAAAATGACAGCATTGTACTCTGGACATTGTATAACTGTGACGTCATTAAGCAAAACTGTTTAAGCAAAATAAAGTAGGGTTATAGGCAATTTATGCATGTTGTGAGCCAACCAACTTGGCCTGCTTAAGAGAAAAAATGAAATGCAAAAAAAAAGATATTTATATTTCACGAATGCATCAAGTCTTTTGTCTTTAACAAATTTAAATGTTCTGCAAGTTACACCTAATTAAGTGCCAAATATCAAAAGGTTGATAAGATTCCATGAAACAGCGTTGGAGTTAAATAAATGTATCAATAATTAGATGTATAATGTATCAAATCATAAATCAATAACTAATTGATTTTACACCATAGTGTCGTCTCAAATGACAGACAGTCATTTCAAGACGATTTTGTTTTATTTTAATTGTAAACATGTAGCCTAATTGTAGAAGCATGCCAAGAGACAGCCATAGCGTGCACCTTTATAAACTGCAGCGCGTGTGGAAAATGATGACGTGCAAATGGGTTCGTGCAAGAGGTCAAAGTGAGCCCAGCCTAGGGCCTTCCAAAAGCTAGTCACGGGAATGTAAAAAAGGCATGACATTTATACAGGCTGTAAGACAGACATATTCTGTGCAGACGACGCTGCCAACGACCATTCGCAATCTTTTATCATGTTTGACATTGTTTGACTGGTATATAGCAACATTTATATAAAATGTTTCAATGAGCATGCAATAGAAATATACTTTTTGAGGGTATGCTATATACTACAGTTAATAGCAAAATATTTGAAATTGAATGAGTAATAACGTGACGGAAAAGCATGAATCTGATTATTATTTAATGTGTGTCATATTTTAAAAAACGATTAATTTGAATGACATGGTAACTTATATTGTAATAACATAAAAATAGAACTTATACGATCGAATAACACAATTTTGCAAAAATTAAAAGTACTATGGGATTTTGTTTTTGCAGGCATGTGCATAACCTGTTAGGCCTATGCCCCTACAGTCATGTCATCATCTCAGTGACATTCCATAGGCCATGCAGGAAATGGGATGAAAACCTCCAGCCGATGTTTCCACTTAATTTCAACATAAACCCTTATGAAGATGAAAACGTGAGATAACGCTTGTAACCTCACATTTTATATTCATTAGACCGTGGCCAACGGAGATATAGCAGGGACCCTTCATCCCACACTTTCGGAGGCAACACGGTAGATGCGATGACAGGTCAGACCCGCCAGATCAAATATTTTTCTAACTAAATGACGGATTTATTAGACAAATAAGTTGTTCGTCTGACTTTGAACCCATCCATGATTGAAATTTGCCGCTGTGTCAACAGCGCATAGCTCGGTACGCAGCCCAGCGGAGGAGGGCTGCGGTAGCGGATTACCGAGCAAATACAAGCAGGAAATGACAAGAGATCTAAGGGATTTGCCCTTCCACCGCCCGTTTGACATTTCTCTCCGAAGGCCAAAGCTTCATGGTCGTTCTTATTACCAACAGCACCTATATGATGGGGTGTTTCAGTTCATTTTACTGACATCCAAGACAATTATAGTAGACCTAAACCTATATATTTTTTGTATATCAAATAGGCTATAGACTAGCTTTTACCTATCAGGGCTAACAGACATAGGCCTATGCATAGTGTAGTACAGGGGATGTTCTAAATCATATACATAATTAAATTAGGACTGTCAAGCATTTAGGCCTACTTTGGTGAAATACCTGGGCCTATATAGCCTTTTCTTTAAGAAAATAAAGAAGAAAATAATTATGTTGAAAAGTGGGAAGTAACTTCAGGAGCCATGGTTTATTTAACAATAGGCATTGATAGGCATGTGACACATGTTGGATTAGTTGGCCTATAGCTAAAAATATTTTTCGTGTTAGCGATTGTTTGAATATATTTTTATTTTGGAATAAGGCAATAGCCCTATAATTTCAATGGTCTAATCCATTTTAACGTGGGTACCTAAAACAGCTGCGATTAGGTTCGGCTCACTCCCACTCGCTCACAGCTATTGTAAAAAGTCGTGCTCTCGTAAATCTGGAGAACGCGTTTTCACAGCGCGCGTTGAAATCATTATTTGGTGCCTTGGTGTCAGAGGCCCTCTCATCTCATCTGTCAGGAATCCAATTTCACTTTATTTACATCCAAGGGCTAGATTAATTACTCCCCCGACTAGCCTGGAGGAATTAAGTTATGAGATCTATGGTAACTCTCGCAAACCACATTATTCCATATGCAACTTCGGGCGGTCTTTCGTTGTGAGGAGGTGGGAGGAAAGTGTTATTGCTCATTGTGCACCCGTCCAATACAAACTTTTTATAGGTGCCCACACCGGCCTAAATTACAATGCTCCTGTATAGGTTGTCCAAAAAAATAGGCTCTCAATAGAAGCCTTCCATTTTTCTGTAATTGCAAATAGCCTACAAACCAGCCACAGACAAAAAAAATGAGGCTTTATAGGCAAAGCTGCAGGTTTGCTTAATTAATGACTTCATATAGGCTATTCCATTAATACATTGGATTTTGTCCATGCAAATGTTCAAATTCACATCGCGGTTAATGTTCAACGAAAACGTTTAACGTCAAAATTTCCGGAGTAGAGTTGGCCCAGAGTTTAACATATGTTCCTGGATATAGTTATATATATATATATATATAAAACTTTAAATGGCCGGATATTCTCGAAGTTACGTTACCGAAAAATGCCCCCCTGATTAATAGAACTCGTGTCGTAAACGGGCTGACATATGGTGCACGAGGCAGCTGGCCTCAGTACCCCAGGCATCCCCTACGGCCATTAACATATTAGAAGCTATTGTGCAGTGAGACGGTCCGACTTCATCCCGGGCCCCTGCGCAGAAAGACAGCACCCTTGAGCTGTTTGATATAGGCTTTCAATAATGCATTACTCCTCAATCTGCAAGGGAGCTGTTCATGGTGCTGAAATATTGCCGTGTGCGCGCATGGCGCCCCGCTTCAAGTGTTCCAGCGCCATTGCAAAATACAAGCTTTTTTCGTTATTATGTAGAAGTTTGAAGCAACGGGGAAAAAAAAGCAACAGAAAAAATGTTCACCTTCATGCCTATGTAATTAATAAGAGTAGCCTATGTAAGAAAATGTTGATAACATTTGTATAACGCTCCGAATATAATTTTAGTTTAAATCAAATGTATCCAATAGAAAAACATACATTAATAACCTAAACAGACAATAGCGTGGCTAATCCTATTAATCCATAACGAATATGAGATATAATTAAACAAACATTTCTAGACGTGCAAAAGCTTGAAGTATGGCTGTATACGTTCAAGAAAATCACACGGAAATTAACTGTTGCTTTACATTGGGTAGCATAATCAACTGTTGTTGTTTTTTTAAACTAGAGATCGAACAACTACATCAATACAAACAGACACTAGACCACACAAAAACGAAGTTATCGTTCGAGGAGTTCTTACTCACGTTACAGTATTCCTGTCTCCGTAGCCAAAAGCCAAATAAAAGCAATAAGGAGCAGCTTTCAGTGGTGTAGTCAGGGTTTCTTTCATCTGGCGTATCCCAGAAAACCCCAATAGCTGTCTGAAAATATTGCATTTTATATCAGCAAAGCGCGATTAATATTGCATCACCTGCATTTACAATTTCGTTTTTCTAAACGCGCAGGAAAGTGAAGCTTCACCAAATATATCCTCCAATATCTTGGATAAAATGATCAAGAAGAGTATTAGGTCACTGGTCAGCGTAAACAAACTACAGTTTAAAAGGGGTTATTTCTTCTCTTCATTTCTGATGTCAGAGAGAGTCGCTCAAATGTTGGTTTTGAATTATTCTGACACTGCTTTGAGACGTTGTACAGTCTCAGACTTCATTAAAAGTTTATTGTCACTTCACGGGGGCCAAAAAGCATGTGGGTCTACAAAGGTATCTAGCACCAGTTTCTTTACAAAACTATAGGAATAACGTGTCCAACGACGGTAGGGTTAGTGCCAGCTTTGCAAGAAAACGCATACACGTTATTTTGCATACACATACAAAAACACATTTCATCTCGCATAATAAGATCCATTATTCTTGCATCCATGCATGCCTGCATAGCCTATACAGTTTGGGGAAAAAATGTAGGGCAATTGACATTTTATATTTACGTGACCAATACTCTATTTGAAGATAATTAGTCTTCTTACGTTTTTAATTAGTGTCTCGTTATCTTCCGTTTATTAATTTTACAAATCTTAGTTCATTAATTATGTAGATGCACAATTGAGCGCATTCGGGCTATTTCTATTATACTTCGTAGTGCAAAAATACCAATTAAATAAACGGAGGCCATACATTATTAGTATATTATTAGTAGGCTATATTACTTTGGCTATAATACTATTTTGGACAAACTATTTTTGTTTCCTTTATGTGGGCTATAGGAAAGAAATCTAGGCAAAGGCCACTTGAACATGTCTGAGGTTGTTCAAAGGAAATACAGCACAAGTGTATAAGCTCAGACAGTCGAATGCGAGGTTACATGTAATATTTATTAACAACAACCATGATGTTTGAGAGGAAAACCCAAAGCACATTGGTAGGTTTAAGCAAAACGTATCTTGTTCTATAAGCTAGGTGGATGCGATACAAACTAATGTTGGTTAGTCTCGTCTATAACATCAATACCTTATATTTTGATAATCTCGCATGATAAGATCCAAATTTTTTTCAGAGCATAATAGTGTGTTCATTTGATTTGTTGTCTGTAGTTGTTTTTAATGTATTCGTAGTCTCTGGTGGCAACACTACAAATATATAAAAATTCTAATCACAATCAATCTTTGTGAGAATAACTTTTGATGTCCAATTTAGTTTTAGTATAGGCCAATAGACTTTTTTTTCTTTATTGACGAAGATGATTAGGCGGAATTACATTTGTGGAGCGCTGGTTTTAGCTCAATATACTTTTTTTTAGGGCCTTTATGTTTTATCAATTGGAAAACAAGGCATAATATGCCTGTTTGCTAAACATTATTATCAAATAATTTCAGTATGGTCCGATTCTTAGTGAGTATTAATAAAAACATACTGAATGTGAGCATTTCCATATATGCTATCCTTAATCAGAAACAGAATTGCATTCTTTCGTTATTTCGTTCATTTATTAGAAGATTGCTGGGACACACCTCCCCGTTACGTTTGGCTTACAGGATGAACTATACCAATGAAAGTAAATAGGACAACAGAGGAGAGAGTGGGAAAGTTAGTGACAGGCGAAGGAGACAGTGGGACATATTTTTATGATGCACATGTGGCTGTAGTTTGTAAACATACTTGTGCACAAAGTAAAATATTACTTACACAACATTTTTTTTTCTTAACAATTAACACGACGAACAACGTTGTGGTCTTAATGTGAAAACAGGCATTAAACAGTGAATTACACCATCCACAAAGGTCTACCAGCAGATACTCTATGTTGTGTTGCTTTATCAATGCATAGAAAGTTTGCACTGCAAACCAAAATACATGAAAAGAAATGTCATTGTGATTATTTTTTTCTCAGAAGGTTTTTCATGCGATTAAAATATTTTTGAATTAATTTCCGTTGTGAAAGCCAATAGTGTTAATATGAAAAAATACAGTTTTTTCTATGTTTGGAATTGACTTCTGAGTTGTGAGAAAGTGATGTTTGTATATACAAAACCATCTTGACATAACCGTCTAGATAACCTAAATATAAGCTATGTCTTAAAATTTAGTGCAAATTTCAAATAAATAGGGAAATGATAGGCAGTTCATTCTATAATTTCACATTCTGCCTGAAAAATGATCCGTCCATGCTGGCTTACAAAATCTTAGATTTATAGCCTAACAAGTTTGCAACTTGACAAAGTTTACGCCAGCCTTCGAAAATCCTAATCGCAATAAATAGATGGATGGTTGAATGAATGAATAAATTAACTAATAAATAAATAGAGCATATTCATAAATGTATGATAACAACGCAATAGATTCAACCAAAACACAGTTCAACAATCAATGAGGTAATTCGGAAATGGCTATATATTTCAAATCAATAGTGGAAGAAAATAACTTGCTGAAATAAAGCAAATTACCTCTTTGCACATGTTTTAAAAGGCAATGTCAAAGTCGTAGGGTAGGCCTACGTTTCCCTCTAAACAACTGAGCAAAATGTGTGTTTGTCTGTTATTTGCATACTTCACATTCACCAATAACGTGAAAATAAATAAGATATGAAGCCTCATAAAATTGGGAATCTAAAGGTCATTGTCAACCAACGTTTAAAACCTATGGTGCCAAAAGACAAAAAATTGTGTCTTATGTTCCTTGGTCCCCAAATTCAGTCACACAACACTTTTTTTGCCCACTAGTGGGTCGCGGAAAATTTCAACCGCTTCTGTTTTTGTCTTTGGTTGCAAAACCATACTCGCACCACGTTCTTTTTTAGGTCCAATTTTTCAGCAATAGCTGCGATCTTCTCGGACGATGGTCGAGGTTGTACAGCAAAGTAAGCCTCTAAGGACCTCTTCTCGGGTGCCGCTATTGAGGTCCTCTTTCGTTTCTTTTCTCCCCCGTTAAAAATGTCAGGTTTCCCCATTTTCTCCCTCTGTGCCCCCTCGGCCTCCTCCAGCCAAGCCTGAAGGATGGGTTTGAGCGCAATCATGTTGTTGTGTGAGAGAGTTAATGATTCGAATCGACAAATGGTACTTTGGCTTAGCGAGCCCACGCCAGGGATTTTGAGATTAGCCAGAGCACCACCAACGTCCGCTTGGGTCACCCCAAGTTTGATCCTCCGCTGCTTGAAGCGCTCTGCAAAAGCCTCCAATTCCCTGGGGTCTGTGTCTGAGTCATTGATGGAGGGGAGTCCGTTATTTGAGAGTCCTGGTCCACCCTGGCCACCCCCGTGGTGACCAGGTAAAAGACCGTGGTGCGTGAGGGGTGAATTCATGTTCATAGCAGCCTGGTGAGAAAGATGGTGGCTCAAGCCGTGCATGTGAGAGTGCGGGTGGCCAGAGGTGGAGATGAGCCCGCCGCCACCGCCACCTCCACCACCCCCGTCGTGAGCACTGCTCATCAAGGAAAGCGAAGGCGTCGAGCTAATATGGTCCATAAGGTCGGGGGGCTCCATGTTCTGGTGGTGATGGTGATGATGGTGGTGGTGATGGTGGGCCAGTGGCACGGTGGAGTTCGAAGAGCATGGCACTGTATTCATGGTGTGGTAAGTCGCGTCGGGCTTGAACGGATGCGTCTTGCCCTGAGATACCGCCATGTCAACGGCAGCCAGAGCTTCGGCGCGAGCCAGAAGAGTTTCATCCAGGCTGGCGAATATGTTATTCTGCAGCTGCAATGACAAGAAAAATATATGAGAGAGGAAAAGAGAGAGAACGTGTGCGAGCGAGGGGATAGGGGGAAATAGAAAAGAAAAATAACAGATACCAAGAAGAGCGATATAAGAGAAAAAGAAAAAGTGATGGATAAATGGATCTGTCAGCTTGAGAATCTATGACAACACATAACACAGAAAGAGTATTCCTTTTAGAAGTTCTACGTCATAAAAATTAATAGAAAAATTGTGAAGTCTGGGCTTTTGTGTGAGTATGCTTTCAAAAAAGATCATAGACGGTTTGGGTGATTGCCGTGGAATACATGAAAAAAACATTAAGCGCGCGCTTCTTGGCAGAATGTGCCTCGGAGCGCTCCTTGTTATTACGCACACGCTGCATACAGCGGTACATGCGCCCGGGCATATGAGGGACCAGCAAAAATAAGTTTGGGGAGATAATTTACCTGTGGACCTTGTAGACAGGCTCTCCTTATGGCTTCCGAGCTGGAATGCAGGGTAGTGTACTTGTGCTCGGGTAAAGTCGGATGCATGGCGAAGTGCGGCTGTTTGCTGTTCATGGACATCATCTTTGCGAGTTTCTCCACTTAAAGTGCACAGGAATAAGGGGGAAAAAAGGCTACAAGAGTTGAAAAAATAGTCATAGATAGACAATGATCCTTTGCCCGTCCTGTAATGATGCAATAGTTCGAGTACAGCCTTGAGCCCGGAGATCACACAGAGATGCCTGCAGTCTCTCAGACGCACTTATCTGTCTACTGTTTCCCACTGCTGGGGATGAGAGAGGCTCTTACACCTGAGCGCCTCAGATCTCGTCATGCCGTGCTCGGCTTCTCTCGCGAGACACAGACTGCTAGAACAGTGAACAGGCTGTCAGATAATAAGCCGCTCTGAGGGCATGCAGTGATGACTCTGGACCTGGCGGCTTTTACGGCGCGTGCCGTTAGATTACAGCCACGAGCTGGGCACGGGTGCGATACTTATTTTATCCATTTGAATGCGTTTCCCTCTCTTAATGATATTGTATGATATGGATCTCGTCTATAATGGCACATAGATAAGCCTTACAAACCATAAAACTGTGCATTTCTTGAGATAACCTAAATTTTACTGTGGTAAATAAGAATAATATTAGCCCATAAACCTCATGAAGAAAAAAGTCTGCAATGAAAAATTCTAAATTAAAACACAGCTAACGAAACAACGAAATCTATATTGAGATTATTGGAAATGTAATAAAGGGTGTCTATTCGTTGGCCCACAATTAGGCTTCTTATCACTGTGTATGGATATATAAGCTATCATAAATAGCCAAACATTTGAACCCCGTGTGCGGGTGCCTCCACATGTACAAAATAACAGCACCTAATTAGTCCACTCGACACCATCGGGACAGAGCAGTTCTGGCACGTTGTCCAGCGTATTACTTTCTTCCAATTCTAATCTTAACCCTCAGAAGTCATTAGACGCAGCCCCACTTGCTGTCATTAAAGCTCATCATCTCCAGATGAGCACTAAACAAATTGATTTAATTCACCAGCGTAACCTTGTACACAGTCTTTACCCAAATTAATTACTCTCAATGAATTAACATTTCATTTATTCAAACGTGCAACGGTTTGCCAATTAAATTTTCATGGAGTGATTAGAGTATATACATGCTATCGTTAAATTTGCAGTATAAATAATATGGGGGGTGGGGGTGTTCTGTAAAAGGCTTGTGCAGCAATTCTTTGTTGTAAGATGTGTTATGCAGTTCAGTGTTTTATAGGGCTGGAACAGGTTCACTTAGCATTTAATAGGGCTGACTTGAAATGAACGATTATGATAAAACCTAGGAGCCCATTCTTAAAAAAAAAAAATTTTTTTTAAAAGAACCATGTGCTAGGTATACACAGATAAGGTTGAATGTATTTGGGTTGGTATAAAAACTGTATATATATATTTATATATAATGTGGATTTTTATTTTTGTTTTATTCTGTTATGTGAAGCGCTTTGTAACTTTGTTTCGATTTCAAAATTATATTTCTTTTATCAGACTCAATTGTTGATGCTTTATTTTGAAGTCTTAGATACAACTTATTTCCACTTTACACAGGTCTCCTCTAGATTACAATTCCATTTACATCTTTGCATTATTAACAAGTTAGCTATAGGTAGCCATTATGGAATCCATGTTGTTCTTCTACAGGACTAAATCTAGGCTCTAAATCTATAGCTCCTATATGCTTATTACTGTTGATCAACCATCCGTTTGTTACACTATATTCTAATGACATGTTACACAATAAAATGCATTGCTCACACATGAATACATTTATACAACATTTACGCAGCATCTAGCATCTACAGCAAAAAAATAAGGCATTCTGTTTTGTTTTAGAACTAGATGTATGATGTGTGATAATATTTAAAGCTGACCCACTCAAAGCAAAAGGCTGACCTATGCAAGACAGAATAATGCCATATAGAAACATTTTAGATGCACTACAAAAATGTATAATTTATTTGCTGACTTTTTTTCCCCTTAACAGGTCACATAAGTTTTGAAAGTTTTGTAGGACTGCTACTGCTAAAAGGACTATGAGACCGCTTGATTGGATGACCAGTAGTCACTGTCTGTTTGTCTCTGCTTGTGTTGCCAGGTTTCCCAGTGCCTCCAGAGGAGGAGGATGACGAAGGTGATAGAACGGAGGGGGTCGCCTGCTGCTCCACATCATAATGGTCTCTTTGAGGAGAGCCGGAAGCTCCAGCTTTGGTCTCAAACAGCAGGTCAAACAACAGTTCCTCGCTCTGAGACGGTTCCGGGCTCCCTCCGCGGGCGAGCCTACGGGCGGTGTCTTCCGAGCCGGCGGCGCCCCTCGCCGACGCTTGGCCAAGGGCGGAGCCCTCGCTCCGGCGCCGGGCTTCCGACTTGACGTCCGCCTGCTCCGGGACGAGCGTGACGTCGAAGTCGACGGGGGGCGGCGGCGAGGCCAGCGAGGAGAGGAGCGAGCCGCGGCTGCTGGAGCTCTCGCCGTCCAGCATCATGGAGTCCAGCTCGGAGATCTTGTTGAGGTACGCCACGTCCATGGAGGCCTCGCTGGCCATCTGCAGGCTGTCCGAGTCATCGGACCCCGCGGCCCCCGACGCCGCCGAGCTCCTCGTTTCCAGCCCGACGAGGAGCTCGTCGTCGGTGCTTTGCCCACGGCACGGGTCACGGTCGCTGGGCTTGTTCGTCCAAGCCCCCCAGTACGCAGACTTGGAGGGTTCCACCTTAGTATCGGCGGAAAAAGTAGCGGCGCCACAGCTGCTGTTGTTGTTACTCCCGGGCCCGGCGGTACAGTCTTCAAAGCTGAGCCTCCGTAGGTAGGAGATGGACTTAAAGGCCACCTTCTTCTCGCTGCGAAGCCCAGGACTTTTCAGAGTGAGCGAGCGGAAAGCGGAGGAAGGCGTGGAGGGTAGGAAGAGGTCCGAGGTGGCGCTGTCCATGTCTTCGTCTTTCCGCGGCGCATTCAGCACTTCCCTGAACGCTCTACGTCCGGGGAGGAAACCGGAGATTACAGGAAGCGTTGGACATTCCTGCTCCGGATTGGTGCAGATGGAGGCCCTCTCTATGTCGCTCAGGCTCCTCGTCATCATCTTGATGGTCTGGTGCTCAGGGAGGCCCTCCGACTCGTCCTCGGCGTTTCCTGAGGTGGCGGTGCAGGGCAAAGGGCTGTTCTGCTGGGCTGGAGCTCTCCTGCGCTCAGTGTCCGTGACTTTGGACTCCAGGTCCTCGATGTACTGGTCGCTGCGCTCCAGAGCTCTCTTAAGGTGGTTGACGTCTCGCTCGTATTGGTGGATCTTGGCCTCCAGTGCTGCCACTGTGTACCGGCCAAACCTGTGGAAGGACCCACAAATATGTTGAGATAATCAGTTTAAAATATGTTGATAACATAAAAATAATAACACTGCTGTCATGTGATAATCGCTAACATATAGTTTTGTCTTAAAAAGTATTTCATTTTAAATAACCATTTTACCAGCCAATACACTTTCAGAAAAGCTTGCATTGTTGAAAGATTTTCTGTAACTTGCAAAGTCCATTAAAATAAATGTGTAAATCTGAAGACTGTTGTGTTTTACTTTTTGATATGGAAAGTTTTCATTGAAAAAGCTAAGCAAATAGGTTGAATTAATTGTAACCAATACATAAAGGCCCAGCAGTATTAGCCTTTCGAATTTGAACGGGCCCAGTATCATAACAAAAGGAACTGCGTAAGAGATATACATACTTCTGTGGCGATCTGCTAGACACCTCTGCTTTCAACTGCATGTTCTCTTGTACAAGGTCAATATTCTGAGACCGCAGTGTCTTGTTCGCCTGAGGGTTTGGGGGGAAAAAAACTATTGTTACAATTCATACAAATTACAAACCATGCCAGAACTTATCAGAGGAGCTTTAGTCACGCTATATCTGACAATTGTATAACACACCACTGCACAGAAAGATGATTGTGACAGGGAATCTAAAATAATCTAAATCAAATGTTTGTATTCCATTTACATTAAAGAGACACAAATATCTCGAGGGTTGGTACAATAAGCTCACGTGACATGAAATGCAGGCTACGTTTGAGGCCAATATTGACTTGTACAAGGACGGAAAAGGTGACTCTATTATAGAGATTAGGTGTTACGTAAACATACCTCCTTGAGTTTCTCCATATCCTGTTTCACTTTGCTGTAAAGATCCGTGGCCGCCCTCAGCTTGTTTGTCCATTCTTCCACTACGCTGGGGTCAATACTTTTGTCCTCTCGCTGGGCTACAGTAATATTGCAAGGATCCAGAGCAGTCTTCAGTTGAGACTCCAGACTCTCATTTTTAGCTTTAAGCTCCTCATTTTCCTTGAGGAGCCCTTCGATTTCATCCTGTCACACAACAAATAAAAAGAAGAGAAAGCTTAGCCTTAGCCGATGACCAAAGTGATGCCTTAACTGTACTGGTGTATATCAAACTTTGATCCATTTCAATAAAGTACAACTTGACTTCACATGTAGGAAATTACGAGTTATAAACCGCCACTTGAATACACCATTGGATCTAACAGTAGGATTGCCTTCACTGTTAATTGACAAGGTGTTACCTCGTATTCCTTCAGAAGCAGCTCTCCTCTGGTCTTCCTTAGATGTTTCTTCACAGAAGGACTATCAGAGTGCTCACCTTCGTTGGTGCCTCCTATAACAGCATCACCCAAGCAAAGTAAAAGGATAGGACAACCATGTGTAAGGTCACAATGAAAATCCCCATTATCAAGAGACTGGTCAGTACCTAAAAACAGGTTGTACGACTAATCATTGCAAGGTGCCATGGGCAATAACATTTTGATACGCACCTATGATTTCCCTACAAGGATTCTGTGCAGTGATTGGGGCTCTGCAGGTAGGACATTGGCTCGCTTTTTTTAACCAGATTTGCATACATGTCGAGCAAAACACGTGGTTGTTGGCGCATATGACAGGCTGGCGAACCTGCAAAAACACGGGGCATCATTTTCAACACCGTAAACAGCTACATACCGGCTGCACAGTTTAAACGCTTTGCTAATGGTAGTGATCCAGTATATCGCTGGCTAACAACATGTAATGCAAGAAACAAATCAAATTTAAAAAGCACGCCACGTTATTTTGTTGCTTCGTTTTACTAATGATCACATTTAAATGAGTCAGCTACCATTACCTAGCTAGCATTAGCTGGTTAGCACGGATCTACATATCCGTGCTTCGCAACGTGAAGATGCATCGTATGCATTTTCGTTCCAATGTGTAGGACTTCATAAAACCTTACCTTTCCAAGGCAAATCTGGCACGAGATTGGTAGCGTGAGAGAAAGAGTCGAATTCTGAAAGTTTTGAGCCATTGTATTGAACAGAGTCGGGTCCGTAGCCGTAAAAGTTCCCTCCACTGTTCCCGGTCTCTGCCTGGTTCCTCTGCCTGAGGTCGAGCGCCTTCACTACAACTACGGAAAGCCAGAGGTTGGCGAGATTTATGTTTCGCATTTCAGCAACGCACAATACATCAAGTGGAGTGGCCTGAGAAATCAGTAAGCACAACAGAAATATAGCTATTCAATTGTCATTTTAAAATTCAGTTTGCGCTACGTGGCATGCAGATTAACACATTTCGGATTTTTTAACAAAGCTGTAGGCCAACAAGTCTAGTGCAGTAAGCCTACTGTATGTTGACCTGCTAGACTACTTTTAGTAATTCCTTTTAAATTATGTCAACATTTTTAATTTACAAGTTCAAGGTTGATCAGTTGAGTTCCAAATTACAGTTTCCAGGAAGTGAAAATAACCTGATTAGCCTAGATTTAAAAGTACTTTGATGTAAAATGAATTACCACTACAAGTATATCGAATAAAATCTCCACCACAATGTTATAACTTTCCTGAGCCATTACTCATATCTAAACCATGCTTTGCTGTTTATCTTCTTTCCAAGCTAACTATAATAAGCCAGCTCCTTGGAATCTAATGTGATTAGAATTGAATGAATGCAAAACACGCTTGTGCATTGATCCCAGTTTGTGAAGCATGGTGCTTGAAACATTACCACCAGTTGTTTTTATCAAAGCAGCCATGTTTCAACATGACACATGAAGCACAAAAGGGGATATCTCAGTCACAGCTTTTTGCTTTTTAAGGATTTGTTTGCTACTGCTGTATTTCGGATTCACTTTTAAGACAAAACACAAGTTGTTTTGGGGAGGAGAAAAACACCTGCTCATGCTGTAGTTGGCTTACATAACATCAGTTTGCTTCCCAGTGTTCTCTGATGCTTTTATTGTATAAGCTACCTCTCAGGGATGATGGGATGCATCAGAATCGAGGGAATAACTTAAGAAGTCTCACTGAGAAAATGTGAACAAAGCCCAAAAACAAACACCCTACATGGACCTAGAACAGTTGGTTTCCTCAGCGTGCTCGAGCGGGCTTTCAAGGATTTTGTTCCATCAGTTATACAGGCATATTGCCATTGTCATAAATGTATATGCCTGAATGTGTTGTCCTTAAACCCTTTTTTAAATGAAAGCTGCGTTTCACTACAGATCCCACTGTCACTCCGTGATCGCCACGGCGATGGTTTTGTAATTGCTTGGTCATTAATTGGTGACAGTCAATTAATCACAGACGGTTCAGACGGGTGCATCTATTGATCCAGGTCCCCAGGTCTTTATTTTTCATCCCTTAAATGACACAGGACCACCAGATCGGACCAGCAGCGGGTTAATGGGCGGATTGGAGCCACAGCCAGTGACCCGAGTGTCAGTCCGGGGCAAGGGTGTACGACAGGGTCCCCCTTCTCCTCCCCTCCTTTCCTGCTTCGGAAGCCAAATAGCATCCTTACCATTTAGCGGGGAAAGGTTTAGACTGCCCTAAGAGCACAGCGGCGTAACACAGCAGGCCCTGCCGCTCGGATGACCTTTTCTTTTTAAGGCTTAATCACTGACAAATGCTTGCTTTAATTAGCTCCGTGCACGTCTCCCTCCTGTATCGTCTCCTGTCTACCTTCACCCCCCCCCCCCCCACACACACACACATGTATCTATCTCTCTCCCTCTCCATGGCTTTGTCATTCTGTCGCTCTCACCCGAACACACTACATACAGAACCGCATTACGTGTGTTGCAGATACATTGCAATAGAAATGTACTTGTAGTAGATGAGGCACACAGCAGACTTTTGACTGAGGTGTTTATTTCATATGTCGTGTACAATTAGTTTGTTAATTATTCTTAACCCCACCCTGAACATTATTTCACCCAATGTGGAGGTAAATGAACACTGCCAGAGGACAAGGCCAAGAGAGAGAGTGGGATTTTATCACATAACTTACGTGCTCGTACACGTATATTACGTATATACACGTATGTATATTACTCTTTGCCTATGTGGGTTCAAGTAAAGGTCTAATAGGGAGACAGAACGCGCGATGAACTACGCCAAGGAAAAGCTGTCAGTGTGTGCCTAATATGGCACTCTCTTTAAGTGTGGTCTTCGGTGATTGTTCATACAATCATACAATTTCGTTTTTATTCTCAGTATTACAGTATATGCAACAACATCCAGCATTATAAAAAAAAGCAAATGTGTTTGTGCAAGTCTGCTTGCCAGCTTTGTTTTAATGATCAGCAGTGGACAAGCTGCAAATGAAAACAAACCCTGCTTTCTGCAAGAAGCTAATGTAACCTTGATCCAGCAGGGAAGGGGGAAGCAGATCATGCAATCTCCCGCACTGCCGTGGAAAACAGAGGCACAATAGATGCAGAGCCACAAATCCCTGTTTTATTGGAGCGAGGCCTAATTATTGGGATGTAAGTCAGGCTTTGACTCGAGGGCTGTCTCCTCCTCCTCCTCCTCTTCCTCCTCGACACCATGCTGCTCCTTTTATATTTATCTCCTCCTTCCTCCTCTGCAGCAGCCAGTGTGCCACCATCCTTACCAGCAGTGTGTGGCACTTTTATTGCATCGCCCACAGGCAGGTTCAGCCCTGTCCTACTACCCCCCCCCCCCCCAACACCCCCTTACACACACACACACACATACTCACACACACTCCTTTATCCATGCACACACACACACACACACACACGTACACATCCAAGCACACACACACATCTACACAACCACATGCACGTATGCGCACCCAAACACACAAATATACACACACACAATCTCCAGTAGAAAACAGCCTGCCTGCAGGCCTCGGAACCAGCTGAGTCCCCCTCCACAGTAGACTTACCCCCCTCTCCCCCCAGCACTGTGCCCCTGGGACAGGGGAGGGAGGAGGGAAGGGTATTATGGTAATACTATAGCCTGCTGCCCTCCGTCCCCTCTACTGCAGCACAGCTGGCCAGGACCATCATTACAAGTATTGTGGCAATCTGTTTGGCAGGCATGTGTGGGAGAGAGGGAGGGCCTACAGAGAGGGAGGATGAGTGTGGCATAGATCACACAAAACATGATTAAAATGTGTGCGAGGGGACCGGGAATAAAATGCAAAACTTGTTATGAACACCTTATATCAAGTCCCCCCCGTCCGTCAAAATGGCCGGCCGTAAATCTCTATTTTCCCCTCTTTTCTTTTTATTTTATTAAAGGCTTCCCGCGTCAGGCCAGTCATATCTCAAAGAAGGAGCCTGTGGCGCACGAGGAATAAATAGGACATAAATGTACTTGAATCTCTAATGTCTCGTATTGCCACACCGGTCTATGTTGTAGAATGTGGTGCTGCACTGCCATTACTACGCGTAGGGATATCAAGGGATAATGCGATGGCCGACTTAACCACATGCCTTTCTCCGAGGCTTAAATTCCCCGACACGCATATTAACACAATAGCATATAAGTACCTTCCAAGATAATGTGAGGGGCATGGACTAAAGCTGAGAAAAATGACTTATTGTCATTAGAACTAATCTTATACACAACGTATTTTGTTCAGGCAGGCATGTACTAGGTAATAGTGTAGAAGCTGTAGTCTTTTATTTTTAGGCCTGAGAATGCTGATACAGACATAAAATCACATTTACAAAATTCATCATTTTGACTATTAATGAAACAAGTGACCAACCAAATTGACAGTTGGTTGTGCTGTGTCTGGTTTGAAAGTTTCATTTTCCATATGTGGGTTTCAAGCTAGGTGTTTGTTCTTTTCTTTTTTTTTTTTCAATAATCAAAATGAGGTTTTGGGAAGTCTCAAGGTGTCATGGCCTTCTAGTGGGGAAACAAGACACGGTGGATTTTATAATTGTTTTAAATTCCTGGTTTTTAAATGTTAGGAAATAGAAATGCATGGAGCTTTGGGTCAATCTCTCCGGGCACTCCCAGCATTGACGCTCCCTACTGTCCAGACAAAGCTATTGATGCCAGAACCCCCCCCCCCCCCCACTGATCAGAGCAGACACCCTCCTCTACGTCTTTATCAGATTAGACCTTTGACTGAGAGGTCAATCACTCAGTGTCCAATCAAACAGTTCCGAGCGCTCTGTCATGACCGCGCCGCGCGGCCCTGTGTGTGTGTGTGTGTGTGTGTGTGTGTGTGTGTGTGTGTGTGTGTGTGTGTGTGTGTGTGTGTGTGTGTGTGTGTGTGTGTGTCTGGCATTGAAGGAGCAAGAGCCATGATCCATGCAGCACCGTCTCCTTTTAAAAACGTTATCATCGTCCTCTTCCCGAAGAGAGCCGAGGTATTCTTAGACGACCAGACGTATTCATTACCACCTATTTTACTCCCTCACTATCTTGCTGGTGCTATTTTTTGCACCTTTTTTTTAGGCCAAAAGGAAGTTTAATTGATTTAGGAAAGAATCTATAAAATGGCGACGACAGAGGTGAAGGGTTATTGAATATCTTAAGTATGAGATATCATTTGTACGTAATTACCTTATTAATCTATCTGATGAGGATTATACATGATCTCAAAAGACAGCATAGGTTTGTCATATATATTTTTAGGAGACCTGTCAAAGAGTGTTCTGAAAAGGGGGCGGAGGGGAAAGTGGAAGAATAGACGAAAAGAGGAATAGAGGAAGGGATGGAGGCAGGCAAGAGGTCGTTTCAAAGGGCTACATTACAGCAAAGAACTGTAACTTGATCTACCAATGGTTCTCCATGAAGGGCACTATAGATTAGACTCTCTCCTGTCTCTCTCTCTCTCTCTCTGTCTCTCTCACTCTCTCGTTCTCTTTCTGTCTGAAGGTGAGAGGAAGTCTGGTTTCACACGGACTGTCTGACACTGTTTGTCCTTAACATAATGTTGCTGGAAACAAAGTGATGTTGAATAGTAGCATCTTGCTTTTAAAACAGCGTCTACAGATGTGCAGGGGAAATATGTTGGACAAACAAAGGCTTTAGTCTGCACTCCCCACCCTTTTCTCACACACTAACACACACACACACACACACACACACACACACACACACACACACAAGCGTGCTAGGAGGCCTTATTAATTATTTGTAGCCACTTGACTTCATATTGTGCTGCCGGTGGCCTGGTCAAAGATTATAATTACCACTTCCCTGTTTGTATCATTTTCCATCTCCTGTGCTTTTAGTGCAGTATTACTTTGAGTATCCCTCTCTCTCTCTCTCTCTCTCTCTCTCTCTCTCCCTCTCTTGTCTCCCTAGCTCCCGTATACACAAGACCAAAAGTGCAGGCACATCATTTATTGATAAGACAAAAAGAATGTAATGAAATTATCAATGTTCTTGAATTAATTATGAACATGATTAAGAAAGCTAAAACCTCAGGAGCCGGTCTCTCATTACCCATTCAGTCTTAGGGATTGCTTTCATTCAGGGAAGAAGAGGCAGAAAAAAGCCCTTCCAGCAGTCCCCACTCTGGCTCAGTCCCTCTCCCTGTGTGCCTGTCCCCTCGGCTGGGCTCCACATCCGAGCTGACCCAGCGTCTGACTGTGGGGGAGCCCGGCGGACTGTCTCCTCCACCGCCTGGTCTGCTGCCTCACACAGCTCCACACCAGCCCGTCGTGGCCATACCCTTCCTCTACCGTTAGTGATGTTTGTGTGAAAGTGAAGAGGAACTCCTCTCTTTTTTTTTGTTTCCTGCTTATTCCTGCATCTTGCCTGTGCTCCCTCCAGCTTTTGAGGTCCTGACCCTGGTGGAAGGAAGACAAAAAAAAATCTCACGGTAAGAACCACTCCACCGTTTTCTGACTAGTCCAGTTGTTGCCCTTCTTGAGTGGGACCTTAGTAGTAGTGAGGTGTTGGATCTGTTGTCTTGGAAACAGAACGGAATCCTCCTGCCTGTTTTTTTTCTCTCTCTCTCTCTCTTTCTTCTGTAACTGAAACAATTTGGCTTAGCTTGAAAGCCTCAAAAGTTTCCAGATTCAAGTTTTGCTTTGTAATTGTAGTTCTAGTGCATATTTTGTTCATGTTTGGGAAGATACATTTTAATATAATACAAATTGATGAGTACTTTTTTAAATTAGTTCCAAATGGTGCCATGTAATAAAACCTAATTTGTATTTTATTGTAAGAAAATGTATTATTGTCATATCCTATTCATGAAATGTTCTGGCATGAATATTAAATGTAAATGTGAGAGCAAGTTCTCAGAATTACAGTGCTTCTATTTCATTTTGTTTGCTAAGTTTTCCCTCTGGTAATGCCAGAATGATTCACCACCGAATCATTTCCATATTGACTGCTTGCGGTACCTGAATGCATGGCAACTGACCACTAAATGTATTACTTGTGACCAGTGAAACTTAGTTTGGACTCCTGTCTGTCACCTGAGCCATTTGAGGCATTCTGAAATAAAGCAAGAAAATTATAAGAAGATAATCCTAATTTTGCAATTTAATAGTCAAATCTTTAACATTGACGAAGTGTTTTAATTATAGGCAGAATTAAATTGATATTACTGCATAAAAGAAAAGTAAGATAAACAGTAACATAAAAGAAAAGTAAGATAAACAAAACACCATAATTTACAAATTTTATTTGATGCAACCATTGTTAACATTTGTTGAAGTGAAATTACAAAATTAGTTATTAGTGCAATTTTATTTTTGTTTAAAGTATGTAAATGGAGAGGCAAATCTGAGCGAGGTGAGTTGGTCCTTCTGCATAATGCATTCTGTGAAGCAGCAGAAATATCTAGTAAGTTCAGTGCATCAGTATTCCATAAAATACAGTGCAGAGCCTCATAGCTTGGTCCCTTTGCATTTCTTTCAGCTAGTCACATGGGAGAATATGGGACAATATTGTCCCTAAAGTATTGGAAGTTTCAAACAAAATCTCATAGTTACTATTTCTTTTCATATTCTTACCATCTCTATTTTTTCCTTTCCTTCCTTGATTTTTTTTTCTTTTTCACACACATACACACACACACACTAATACACCTAGACAGGGCTGCTAAAACATACTGCACTGTGCAAGTACTGTAGTCAGTAGTTTCAGGAATAAAAAAAATGGAGTTACGAAAAGTACTCTGGAGTACATGAATTTGTCTTGATCTTTCCATTACTATTAGGTGTAAAACATGAAGTTATTTATAAGGAAAATGTGAATGAATCTGTACCTGTGTTGAATATGCCCATACATCTGCATGGAACACTTAGTTAAAGTCACACTGAAGATACATCAGTGCGTTATGTAATGGTTATGTTATTCGGTAAAAGTGAAGTAACCGAGAGAGAGAAAGAAACAAAAAGAGACAGAGAAAGAGAGAGAGATAAGAAGAGATAAGAGTCAAAGGTGGGGGGCAGGGACCGGGGGGGGGGGGGGGGGGGGGGCAGGAGAGTGGGAGCTCAGGGGTTAATGGCTGGCCTCCTCCTGTCCCAGGGATTGATCCGGGTATTGGATCGCGCATAAAGCTGCAGTTACTGGATATTACCCTGCCGCTATCGGCCCGGGCCGTGATGGCCTGGATAAGAAGTGCTTACCAAAGAGGATGCTCCTCCAGGGCAGATACAGTTTCCCCCGGGGTGCTCCTCTGGGAACGGCAACCGCAAGGCTGCTGCCTGATGCCTGCTCCATTGCTTGCTCAGGAACTTCTTAACTCATCGAGTAAATCCAGGGGCCTTATCGAATTACTGGCCTAGTGAACTGCATTCAAAAGAAAAAAAAACACACTCCAACTAAAATCTCCCCTTTAGCTTGGTAGATGAGGAGAGACCACTAATTAAAAACAAAGCTGCTTTTCATAGATAACGCGGAAGAGAGAGGTTTTTATTTTGTCAGGCTTTTTTTTTTTTTTTGAGTGTCGTTATCATGGCGGTAATGGTGAAGTAATGTTTGAGTGTAACGTAGCTGGAGAGATTGTGTTACCGGGTAGATTACAAACGCTTAGTGTGACACATTTCTTTATCAGCATAGGTTTAAGCTTTACCATTCCTGCCCGTTGCAAATCCCTGAGAAACACAGCACATCATGATTGAGTGAGGAATAAAACAAGAATCATTTAAGGGCTCATTCTCGCACTTTATTGCTGGAAAACCTTTTAAATCTGGCCAATAAAAGATCCACAGTAGCACACGGGATGAAAATGTTTGTCAAGTTTAGCATTTGTTAGCGTCATGTTAGCATTTGTATATTCATCGACTTTGACAATGAAGTGACAGTTTTGCCCTATTAGCGTGGATTGATGTCTCACATGTCACCAAAGTGCATGTTCAAATACACACACACACACACACACACACACACACACACACACACACACACACACATACACACACACAAACACTGAAACTAGAAGTAGCACGGCACGTTGTATCATTTTAGTATGCAGCTGGAGGCAGATAAACTTGCCTCCAAACACTGTTCCCAGACCAGCACATCTTCCCACTCCACTGGCCTAATCCAGAACCTAAGGAGTGTGTAAAACTGATTCCAGTTCTGCGCCAAGACGGACAACTCCACCCATCTGCTTTGGGGCACCTCTCAGCAGCGTTACCCATGAAGCATCTGGTGAAGGCGGCGCGCCAGTTTGCCACAGCGCAGATGGCAGCTAAGCAGGCAAATTATTTAGACACAAAACTCTCAAGTACCAGAACAGCGCTGTGGGTCCAGTTTTCTTTTGGCTGTCTGACTTGCTGTCTCTTGTTGTGTTGTGTGAAAGGGGTCCCTGTTGTGGAGGTATAAAGATGATCTGGGGTTACTTGCTGTCACGCAGACTCGGCACAGGGAACAGTGGGTAGTGTGCCGCGATGCTTGGCTTGCTGGAGGTCCAGATGGGGAGTTTCAAACCCTTTGAGAAACAGGTCTCCTTGGAAAGAGGAAAGACATTTGGCATCTAAAAAGATGATGAAATCATTACCCAGGATGCTCTTTTAGGGAGATATGTCCGGGTCATATTATGTTTGTTTACGATTATGAGAGTTTTAAAGCTGTGTTGTTCTCTTATTAGCAAGTGATATGGAGTAATTACCCGAAGTGGTCGAACAAAGATCTAAGTGGCCAAACATATTGATGTTTTCCAACCATTCATTTATTATTAATTCGTTTCAAACAAACAAAACAAAAGCCTATAAGTTTCAATACCCTACGATAAAGAAGGGGCTCCAGAAACAGTCACCACGTCGAAGTGGCAGTGGGTGTCCCCTTTAACAGGGAAATGGTCCTGATTGGTCCAGAATGCCATGGTCCATATATAATGTCATGATGAGAGCCTCAGAGTGGCTTCTTGTAGATAATTAAGGAGACATTCCTCATTCCTGGCAGGGTGTACTTGGACTCGGAGACACTCTGGGTGTGAAGTGTATTCCTTAATAGACAGGGAGGAGAGTCCCTGTGTCTCTGATGGACGTCTGGCAGGGTTTGAAGAGTGAAGCGTCCGTTAGGACACTCTCCCACATCCAAGCATGCAAATGGAACACTTATTCTAGACTAGAGAGTTTCACTAGAACTGGAGAGTTCCACTTTTTAAAGAAACAGCTTCGTTTTTCCTTATTACATATCTATCGACAGGAATGTTGTTCCTTTTCTTTTTTTTTACTCAGAATGAAGGATCTTGACCACTTCATTTTAAGCATGAAACGTATTTCTTTCCATCTTTATTTATTTGGATTGAAACGTCTGCTGACAGTGCCCTGAAGCAGCCGTTTCATATATCTCCACTACCATTTTACTATGGGTATGGCACAGATGTGTACGGCCAGGATTGCGGGTCTTCCCTCTTTGTATAGTGAATCTCTCAGGTTGATGAAGTGTTGCCATTAGGCCCCAATCTCCCGCATCTCCTAAGATGGCACTTAGAGCAAGGTGCAGAGCCCACATTGATAACCTACTGACTTCAGCATTAAAGAGGGCCCTTGCTACCAGGTGGATGGCCCTACATCTTGATCTATTGGCTGGTGTCAGGGAAGACTAATGCCAGGTCCGGCCTCTTTGTTTCAGCCTTGTAAGCGTTTGTTTTTCCTCTCCATAGAAACTGGGTGGGTGCAGACATTTGCAAATGACCAGAGATTTAAGGGGTAAATACCATGTCTGTTTGCCCTGCCAGTAACGAGCCCCTGTTATTTTGTATAAAAATATAGTGTGTATTTGAAATAAAATAGTTCACCTTTTTTAGCCCTCACAGCAGTTGCACGATTATGGGGGTAAGGATCTGGAGCCATAATTGTGTAGTAAAATTTAGGCAAGAGGAAGAGAGGTATAGGGAGGTCAAAGACTGAAGACGCAATTTAGGATAATAAGACAAAGGTATCAATGTCTGTGTACGTATATTTCTAAACACTTTGGTTATGAGAAAAATAGCATTCTCGGCCTGATCGTCACTTTTTCAATCGGTAGCAAAATCGTAGTAACAGTCTGTCTGCTCACATGTCAGTCTAAGTAAAGTTTCTGAAAGGGGTGAATCTCCTTTTTTTCAATGAGAATGCCCATGTATAAATGATAATACTGAAATCTAAGCCCCCCTGAACAATCTTCCCAATTATCAAAGTGTACTACCACTCTGGTCTGTACCGAGCTCTCAAATTTGGGAGACAAGTGCGCTGCGACAAAGCTATAAAACTAGGATCATTTGTCTCATTTTGATCACTCTATCCATCCCTCCATCTTCCTGGTTCCTGCCCTCCCCTCCTCTCTCTCTCTCTCTCTCTCTCTCTCTCTCTCTCTCTCTCTCTCTCTCTCTCTCTCTCTCTCTCTCTCTCTCTCTCTCTCTCTCTCTCTCTCTCTCTCTCTCTCTCTCTCTCTGTGTGTTCCCCCCTTTCCCCAAAGTGTGTCCCATCTGCTTTGGGGACGTCTCCTGGGCGCGCTGCAGCAGGAGAAGGATAAGCACACCATTTTCCTGTCAATACCTTGCTATTAGCCTCCGTGGATCCATACATCACTGTGCTGCGGGCTATGAGCTGCCTGGCCGGGGGCCTTGCTTCTGCTTAGCATGGTAGGGGTAGAGTCTTAAGTAGCAGGATGCCGCTCTCTCTCTCTCTCTCTCTCTCTCTCTCTCTCTCTCTCTCTCTCTCTCTCTCTCTGTCTCTGTCTCTCTCTCTCTCTCTCTCTCTCTCTCTCTCTCTCTCTCTCTCTCTCTCTCTCTCTCTCTCTCTCTCTCTCTCTCTCTCTCTCTCTCTCTCTCTGTCTCTCTCTCTCTGTCTCTGTCTCTATCTCTCTCTCTCTCTCTCTCTCTCGCTCTCTCGCTCTCTTTTCTCTCAGTCAGTTCTTTGATTTATCCGGGCAGTAGGTTAATTAGGGCTGGAGCCTGCCCTCCGACTTCTGCTTGCCCGGAGAGACTAAGAGGGATACAGGAAGGAGGGAAGGAGGGGGGTGAGATGTCGTGGCAGGGACAATAGAGGGTGGTATGTTGGGAGAGAGGGAGAGAGAGAGAGAGAGAGAGAGAGAGAGAGAGAGAGAGAGAGAGAGAGAGAGAGAGAGAAAGAGAGAGAGAGAGAGGAAGAGAGAGAGAGAAAGAGAGAGAACCCTATAGAACTATAAGGTGCAAAGAAGAAGAAAAAAACTGGTGGGATAGCAGACAGGAAAAAGGGGGCTGTGAAGAGAGAATTATGGAGAGAGAGAGAGAGAGAGAGAGAGAGAGAGAGAGAGAGAGAGAGAGAGAGAGAGAGAGAGAGAGAGAGAGAGAGAGAGAGAGACACCGTGTTTTAAGAGAGCACAGAGAGCGTGGTCAGGGAAAACGACAGTCGCCGTGCTGGTCACCATAAGGACATGTCCTCCCAGGTCACCTGACTGCTGTCTCATAACACTCTAATGAAACAGGCCTTCTGTGAGCGGAGATTGTCTATTGATTATCCCTTAACCAATGGAAACGTGAAGAGCGACGTGGCTGTTAGTGGCTGTATCTACACAGCGCAAGGTCAGCCGCGGATCACAACACCTTTCTTTAATCTAATGTGGTCTTCACACGCTCTGCCCCAGATAAGTGTGTTAGGTTGTCTCTCTTGCGTCAGGTAAGTTTTGTTACCTGCAGATATTTGGCCTCGATCGGAGGGAAACTGTCTAATGAGCAAGCCATGTCACTGTATCAAACAGCTAGCTCTCAGCAGTCTGCCCCAACAACACAGCTGTATTTGTGTGCGGGAGTGAACATGTGTTTGTGTGTGTTTGAAACAGGAAGAGAGAGAATGGTGTGTGTGTGTGTGTGTGTGTGTGAGTGTGTGTGTGTGTGTGTGTGTGTGTGTGTGTGTGTGTGTGTGTGTGTGTGTGTGTGTGTGTGTGTGTGTGTCTGTGTCTGTGTGTGTGTGTGTGTGTGTGTGTGTGTGTGTGTGTGTGTGTGTGTGTGTGTGTGTGTGTGTGTGTGTGTTTTGAATAAATTGAGTGCTTCTACTAAAGGCTGTTAGCTGTGGGCTGAGGAGAAGCCCTTACACATGCTCAATGTGGGAAGGAAAAAAAACTGTGAGAGATTAATGTGTCCTACTTAGTCCGGGAAGCAAATGTTGGCGAAAATATTGTATTCCCATTACATTGAACTCTGTCGCAACAACTATTCCTTTGGTCAAATTTTGAGATGTACAGTACATCAGCACAGATAAACTGGGAGATCCACAGTCCTTGTGGTTGAAGCATCTAGCGAATGGTTAAACATTTCTATTTCTATTTCTATCCCTGAGCCAGTTTTCCAGCTGGCTGCAAAAGATGCGAGACAGAGAACGGCAGCGAGAGACGGAGATAGAGGGTCAGAGAGACAGACACATAGATAGATATAGGGAGACAGAGTGAGAGAGAAGAGAGAGAGGAAGAGAGAAAGAGACGCAGGGTGAGAGAGTGAGAGAGAGAGAGAGAGAGAGAGAGAGAGAGAGAGAGAGAGAGAGAGAGAGAGAGAGAGAGAGAGAGAGAGAGAGAGAGAGAGAGAGAGAGAGAGAGAGGGTCATAGGTAGTGGGCGGGAGAGAAAGAGAGAGACAGAGAGCAAGAGAGAGACAGACGGAAAGAGTAAACAAGGGGAAGAGAGAGAGAGAGAGAGAGAGAGAGAGAGAGAGAGAGAGAGAGAGAGATTTTTACTTTAACCTCACTTTTATTTGCCAAAAATCATTCACTCAAACATTGCCTCAAAAATATGCAGTATCGTTGACATACAAGGAGAGCAAGAGAGACTGACAGACAGACAGACAGACAGACAGACAGACAGACAGACAGACAGACAGACAGACAGACAGACAGACAGACAGACAGACAGACAGAAACAGACATATACTGAACAAGAAGCAAAGAGAATAAAATATGTCAGGACACAGCTTTGGAGTGCAGGAGGTGAAGGCTGTGGTACGTATGGCATCTTAGAGGAGTACGTACGACAAATAATACATTTTATTTCTCTTACACATAAGTCCACACTAATGACTACAAACACATATGTGAAGTGAATTGATGAACTGCTACGTCGGAGGATTCTTGTCAGAATAGGCTTTTTATCAATAGAGTAGTTTACTGTTGACAAAAAAAGACCAACCAACACCCACCCCCCTCCCCCCAAAGAAAAGATGTAGTATTATTGAACTGTGAGATCCTTTTGATAAAACCCTTGTCGAATTTCCGTATGTTAGTAATATTATTTGTGGTATTGATAATGTTGATATTGTTGTAATATTATTGATATTGTTATGTTGTCAGTTATATTCCGTATGCTTAAATCTTTGTTGTAAACCTGTATCTCCGTCTAAGTACATCTACTAATTCTGTTTAGCTCTCGGAAATCGAGCTAAAATATTAATTAAATACCCTCAATCTCATTTTTTTTATTTACATAATATACCTTTTGAATATAATCGCATGGACATTTGCCAGCACTTTCTTCCTCTCCTATTGATCGGACCGAGAAGAGAGGTGGGGAGAGAAAGGGGGGGGGGGGGGGGACAAAAAGGAAGAGAGCATGTCAGGATTGTTATCCCACAGGGACATGAAAGTTTTCTCCGGCCACAGATAGCGACAACCCTGACCTTGAGAGCGCTGTCTTTCTGTTAGGGCAACGGCTTTGTCCCAAGTGATGCCATTGATGCTGGTTTGTCTCTGCAGTGAATGAGAAACACAGTGAGAAGGCTTCCTAGACGTAAAACACTGCATGTTAGATTATTTTTAAGATGAGGCATTGAAATACATCCATGCACATAGCTTGCATGCATGAGCGCACACACACACACAAACACAAATATACTTAAACAAATCAGTGCACCTGTCTTAGACATTGTTATAATTACTCAGAACCCAGACTTTCCCTTGAGATAACTGTTAGATAAGTAGTCAAACACCATCACTGTAGTATTATTTTGCTGAACAGGCCTCTGTCAGTGCATGTATTTGAACCATAATAGTATTGTCTTTGTCTCATATTTTAAAGAAGGAACACTGGGGAATAAAAATTTTGTTATGGAATATTATAGCAGTACTACCATATTCCATAACAAGTATTTGTGATTAATGTAATTTCACTGATGTATTATGTGATTTCATCTTTGAGTCATTTGTTTCAGACACGAACACAATTACTCTCACCGTTGCCATCTTTTTTAGACGACTGTATTTATCATTTGCAAATCCGGCAGTCATCAAAACACAAAGGCACAATCATTATGTTACTCCTTTGTTCCGGAAGATTCCATTATGACCATCGAACAAACAGACTGGGGATCGCTCTTTAGATCCTATGAACAATAATTAGTGAACCCTAGTTCAGAAGTCTTGTTGCAGCATATTGGCAGGTGGAGAAAATGTAGCCATATCTATAGGTCATTAGATTTTCTATGAGACATCAAATGTTATTTCCCTTAGTTATTGTCAAGTTTTCACATTTAATCATATTTCCATGACCAGATACTTTGTATTCAATCAATCCTGTCATTGTGTGAAGTGGATGCACACCACCTTTTCAGCTTCTGTTGTGTTGTTTGACTGTAGGTATAATTTAAAATACCTGGCATATAACAGCAACAGAAAATTATATATTTTTTATTTTACTGAATCAACTATATACATGAAGATGATATGCATAATTTATGTTTGAAAAATAAAAAGTACATATTTTTAAGTTACTGGGGGATGCATTATGCTGACACCACATCTCTGAAAGGGTTAAACTCCAACCCCGCACCCCCCGCTACGTCCCTGCACCTCAACATCCATCATTCTCTACTGTAACCCGATCAGAGCTCCGATCACAGGCCAGATTAGATAGTAGTCTATTAATCTCCCATATTAACCAGGCCCATTTGTGAACTACGACGGCACGGAAAGGCGGTCCTTTCACTTGTTGTTTTTAAATCGAATTAGCTGTGTAGCGCAACGTCGTGTCGCGCTGGGTCACGGAAGATATGGATTGATTTCGACAGTCTCCGCTATCCGTAGCTGGGGGTATAGCCCTTTGGCTTGTTAGTGTAAAACACTAGAAACTCGCTGTAAAACGCGTGTTTATCGCGAGGTCTGGGTGTTTGAGTGTGGCAGGCTGTGTGAGAAATTAAATCAGATGTAGGAAGAGAATAGGAGGGTAGGAATTAATTGAAAATGTCGTCTAACTTTATAGGTAATTTGTATGTTAACAGCTCCCACAGTGCCAGAACATCCAATATGAATGAAACTTACTAGGCCACATCATAATTTCAGAGAATTTTTTTCCCCTTTATTAAAGAATGAAGAGTCATTAATTAAATAATCCGACACAGTCTTAACACCTGTCTAGAGTGTGACAGAATGTGAATCCAGATGGGCCAAAACACCAGCAGAGTGCATAGACCAGTGACAGCCAGCTGGACTCCAGTGGATCTCTTGTCACAGCCTGCTTACTGTCTTCACTCCGTAATGCATCCTGTTGCCCCAAATAGACCAAATAAAAAAATAATAAAAACAATTCAAGCATAGTTTTAGTTGAGAATACACAACTTTGATACTTATGACAATTACTGTGTTGTGTTTGAATGCATGTCGAGTACACAGTTAGATGACAGCGTTGATGGTCGATTAAATAATGTCCAGAGGTTTTTTGTCAGCATCAGATCAGGTCTCCACTCAGACAGACGTGTTTGTTTACATTTGGCTTTTCAAAGGTGACCTGTGCGGAGCTTAAGGCGCTATCGACTGAGACGGAGGAAGGTGAAGACGATGATGATGTAACCGGCCTTTATTTAGCCCCCTTACCTCGGTGCGCTTGGACAGAGCTAGCCGGAACGTTCCGTCACGTATCAGATTTCTCTCTTTGACTCGGCCAGGGTGAAGCAGAGAGAGGGGGGAGGGGTGGTGGGTGGAGGACGGGACAAGGCCTATACAGTTACAGCAGGGAGCAGTAAGCTTTGGGGACAGATCTGTTTACTTGGGGAAGTTAATTGATTGGGAGGAAAGGTGGTGAGCGGAGGATGAAATGGATGGTGAGGGTGGGGGGGGGGGAGAAGAGAAGAGAAGAGAAGCAGGGATCGGAGGGGAGTGGAGAGGAGAGGAGTGGAGAAGAGTGTTTTACTTTCTATTTCTGTTGACTTATTTCAAAACTATGTTGTATTATTGCAAATGAAGGCCAAATCAGACAAAGTGCAGACTTTATTTAACCTTTATTTAACCATTTAGTGCCATTGAGATTGAAATATCTTTCACAAGACAGACCTGGTCAAGGAGGCAGCATCACCACACACAAGTGGCACACAGACAACAT
>JAPMUY010007984.1:0-5000 GCA_026901105.3 Galaxias olidus | reverse complement strand
TAGTCTCTCTCGAAAAATATTAAAAGAAAATACAGAGGGTAGGAGAAAGAATAGAGAGGGAGGGAAAAGCGGAAAGAGCAAATTCTCAGGAGGGATCTATAATTCATGCTCGCGACACAGCTAGTGCTTGCTGTGTCTGTGTGTGTGTGTGTGTGTGTGTGTGTGTGTGTGTGTGTGTGTGTGTGTGTGTGTGTGTGTGTGTGTGTGTGTGTGTGTGTGTGTGTGTGTGTGTGTGTGTGTGTGTGTGTGTTTGGGCTGTATCTGGAAGCACTCTGGGCAGGAGGATCACTCTGTATTTGTTGAATCCTTTCTTCTCTGTATTTTGGGGGGTTAGAATGGATTTATGCTGCCTAGAGACCGGTCAGTTGGGCACATTCCTTACTGTTATAAAGAAAACATTGGCATTCCATAAGCCCCACTGATAATGCCATAAAATAGTCAACAGATCAAATATATTTAATGCAATGTTTTACAATTTCATCAATTTCATTGTTGGCATTCATGTTTTTGGCTGAGCTTGGCATTCCAGACAAATAAGTAAGATTGCATTTATACGAATCAATGTTTTTTCATATTACTCTTCCTATATTAAAGAAAATATTGTTGTTTTAAATTATTGTTGACATATTTAATAATAATGCATAATAGCATATAATGGTGACAATAATAAATAAATAATCATGTCAATAATACTAATGTAGTTAAACAGAACAAACCATATTAAATCAAACCACAGTTAAAAAAACTATGTAAAAAATACATTCATTAAAGGGAATACTTTAACATTTAAAAGGGGCTTTACTTGCTACCAAATAGGACATTTGAAAGCAGGCAGCTGTAAGATTTCCAGCAGAGTAAAACTTTATAAGTAAAAGAAAAAGGTGGCCAAAGCTGTAAATAATTCAAAATGCAAATGAGCACAGAACCATGTAGCAATCACGCCAAAAGGTTGGTGTGGTTTAACACACGAAAACGATTTTATGGAACGTATTTGGATCTGAAATGTATGAACAGTAAATGGAATACACGTGCACGTAAGTTGAAACTACGTGCACGGGGTCCTGGGTCCATGGTGTCTCAACCGACACATCAATTATGAAGACGGGACTCCCGTGTGCGTGTGGGATGGCATTGTTCACCGTTTGAGTCACATCACTGCATGTTAAACTGGGCAAAACAAAAGCGCTTCAATATTTCAGAGAGCAGGGGACCTTACAAAGTCTAGCCTGTCGTCGTCCACTTTCCTCCTGCCTTCCTCTTCTTCGGTCTCCTCCTCTCTCTTTCTTATTTCCCTCCGTCCCTCCTTCTCTCGCTCACCTCACTCTTTCCTCTCCCCGTGCCCTCGTCTTTGTTCAGAACCTCCTCGACCACTTTTATCACACACGGAACGCGTCCCCGTTGAAAGCGCCCGGCACCTGTTTGCCTGGGATAACCAGCACCAGCACACACACACACGGCCTCGCAGCGTCAACTCCCCTTTCACCGTCGTTATTCTCCTGCACCATCTGCTCCAGAGGCCTCAGAAACCTCAACGTACTCTCTGTCTCTCTCTCACACACGCTAACACACACACACACACACACACACAGAGAGAGAGAGAGAGAGAGAGAGAGAGAGACCCTTTAGACCAAGAAAAAACCCTCTTCAGATCCCTCTCCACTTGTCCAGTGGCCGTGTTGAGATACCACCAGGAGGCCTGGGCTCTGAGCTGCAGTGCTGTCTGAGGCGTGCATTAGAGCTACGACTGACAGAGGGCCCATTGAACAGATGTGAGGAGCAGACATGTGCACCGTAAACACACCAGAGAGATAGAGAGCGCGCTGGCTTTGGAGAGGGATGGGGAGTTCATCTTCCTGTCTTTGTCCAATGTGTGCAATGTGTTTCTTATTTTCTGTTTTGTTTTGTTTTTTTAATTTTGTTTGTGTTGTAAGGAGATTCTACAAAGGGAAACATGCTGTACTGTGGGTTTCAATGTGTGTTCCCGTTTCTTTAGCATTTAGTTTATGTATGTTAGCCTTCCTCCATCGTGGCCCATGACTAACTTAGACAAGGAAGTCGGTGCGACAGGGTTACATGTGTTCCTTCCTGACTGCCCTCTGTGATCCTCTATGTGTCCTCCTGGATCGGGGCCTGTGCGATTAAGAATCGACTAATTAGGTCTGACTCCTCAGGCTTTTATGTCACACTCGACCTCGGGCCCTGGTTAAAAGTTGATGCGTGAGACATTAACTGACACTGAGGCGAGCGTTACTTCCTGAGCACAAGTGTCATGAGTGGCTGACATGGTTTGGGAACATTTGGCCAGTCAGAACCAATCAGCTTCGCAAAGTAAACAGCAGCATCCCTTCAGAATGGCTGCTAAAAAAGACGATGGCCCTTTTTTCCTAGCCTGAATACCCTTGACAGCTCCTCCTTATACCATTTGACAGTGTGTCTGCAATATGGTCCAAATCTGTCTCTGTCGCAATGGATTGTGGGAGTCAAATGAAAGGTTTTTTTTGTTTGTTTTTTTCGGTTTGATTGTTAAATGACCATTTGAAAAGATTATTGGCCTTTTTGTTTTGAGGAAAATGTGTGAGAAAGAAACAGAAGGCTGTGGAGAGGGCACAGGTATTGACTGCTGCAGATATTGACTCTACTTCTAACCCAGTGTGACATCAAACATGCACACAGGGCTTTTTCTTCAAAACTCTGCTCCAACCTTTTCGCACAATCCCACCTCTTTTTGTCCCTGAACGTAAAACAACACAGGTACCATACACCCCCACGAAACACTTAACCACAACAAAAGCTTCAGGGAGAGGAGAGGGTGACAGAAAAATGCTGAATGCAGTCGGATATTAATCCCGACGTTTTAAGTTGAGTAGCAGCCGGGTGACTCGGCGGAGCTGAGCTGGTGTTGAGCCCGAGGGCCTATACTGACAGGAAGTGTTGCCACGCTGTCACCGCGTTTGATCACCGTCGTCACGGGAACGCCGGAATCACAGCGAGGTTCATATCGCTCAACACCGTTTTCAGCAGCTCCATCAAGGCCTTTGTTTAGATATTTGTTTTAAATAGGCCAAAGACCCCCTTTTAACGTTGTTGTCGTCTTCAGGGAGGAAGGGGAGGAGAGTGAAGGATTTAAGGCAATTTGAAGAGACTTTTAGGGGTAAACGCAGGTGTTCTTTTAAAATTCAAGAGACTGTCAAAGAGTGTTAGCAATAGGATGTTTGCAAAGCAAATACAATTTGCATGAATAATCATTTAATCTTATGAATTGGTCTCTTATCAGCCTGCAAAGACAAAGGCAAATCTAACTAGTAGGCCAGACTACTCATATTTACCTAATGTACTTTAATAACTCCCTAAGTTATTCCTTTGCAATTATAGAACACATACTGACCTTTCAACATATATAGTGTTTTTAGTCTTGTGGGTTGGTCCTCTACCAAGACTTAAAAACTGAGAAATAATGTTAGTGGTGTGTTAATAGGCATCTCAAAACAGCTGAATGTCCAGATAGAGAGAGCAGATCTAATCAATGTATGGATCCTGCCCCCTGCTGTCAATAATGAAAATGGCAGACAGGAGTCATTATGGAGTCATTGAAACTGAACCATGTTTAGATTTCATTTAGTATGTTTGATTTATGTTTTCTTTTTTCTTCAATGGGACGTGTGGTTTGGATTAGTGTTTGTTCATGATAAAAACACATTATTTGCTGTCAAAATTTGATTTAAACTAGATCAACAATACAGACAACAATACAACTGTACGTAAGTAGAGAAATATGTGTCTCTTTAGTGTGGCATTAAAACGTATTTTAAGATTGCAATAGGGAGAGTGGAATAGTGGTTACTTTTGAAGATGGCGTTGTACCTGTGAAAGTGTGGCTTATCCCTTTAGTTTGAATAATATCACCCTATGTACAATTCTGGGTTCAACTGTTGAATTAGAAAATCCACCACAGATATATTTTTTCCAGGTTTTCAGGTGTGTCCATTAAAATGGGCTCAGCCTGGCCTTTCCCCCTCTGTTATCGCAAACTGTTGTGAACACAGTGACCTCTTCTGGACAAAAGAATAAGTGAGATAGTATAGTCTTTCGAAAACAGATTCCTATTCAAACACAACATCACCAGAACTACAACAGGATACCGGGTGTGAAAGATCATTTCATCTTTTAGAAGAGTACAAGGAAATAGTCTTGGACACAGCGGCCCTCAGGCCACCCTCTCACACGGTCAACAATTTGGACTCGTTCCGTTCTCCAAACTAATCATTTTCTCTCAGTGGAGTCTCAGTGGAGTTGCTCGAATCCCAACTGCCTGGCCTCTGTCCCCGATAGATAACTAACCATCAATTTGACCCGGGAAAAAAAATCTCAGTATTGCCCGAGGAAGCGTTAAAAAGTGTACCGTGATCAATGTATCTGATTGGTTTTAGTTTAAGGGTACACACCGACCGCCTAATAAGGCCTCAGAGATCAATGGGGAAGTTGTCTCACAGACTCACTGCTTTTTCCATCTACAGATAAATATAATGTAAATGGCCTGAGGTCTGAAGGAATCCCTGAAGGGCCGCATTTCAAACACTGCCTTGGCGGGAGTACGCACAGGGGAACCTTTTTGCGTAGTTACGCTGAACTTAATCAGTTCTTTAAAAGAAATAAGGGGCTCCCCACTTGATGTCTTATCATTGCGTCTGTCAGCAGTTCTCCTCATGCATTTTCAAGCTCAGTAACGTGAACGTGGTTGTACAGACGTTCTCCATCTTCTCGTTGTCATGAGGATGGATTACCTGATGGCTGCAGTTATCACTGGGTTTTATGAGTAGGCCCTCTGTGTGTCTGCAGTGCTACTCTTGCTGTCCATCTCAGTCTATCTTTTCTTTTCATTGTGTTTTCTTTTTTCAGTTCTCTCTGTTTTCTTTATATTTTCCCCTTGTTTTCTCTTTCCGTCTGTCTCTCTCTTTCTCTCTGTCTCTCTCTTTCTCTCCCGCCCACTACCTATGACCCCC
>JAPMUY010007981.1:57500-61293 GCA_026901105.3 Galaxias olidus | reverse complement strand
ATGTGTGTGTTTATGAGAGTGTGTGTGTATGTAAATGGGACACCATAGTATGTGTGATCTTTCAGACCAGGGGGTGTTAGATTGTAAGGACAGAGCGAACGTGCTCTGTAAACCAGAACAAGAGTAATGACCACTTCCTCCCAGGCAGCGACAGCCAATCAGATTACCCGGTCCTAGTGGCAAAACGCTTTATTGCCAATGTCCAGCCAAACTTGTCAAATTCTATTTAACTTACTTAAATGAGTTCCATTCAAAATGACTTACTGTATTTCCCATTGCTCCTTTTATTTACCATGATATTTACCATATTTGTGGGGAGTGAAAACCTCCCAACCTGGCAACCCCCGCCCACAACACCTGATGACGCACCTTAGTCTCTGTTGACGCAGGCAGGTGAGGGGAGCTGACTCACTGAACAAATGACTTTTACTTTGAAGGACTCAGGGAGACGATGACTCAGAGAGAGAGAGAGAGAGAGAGAGGAAGATGAAAGAGACCAGGTGACGTTATAAACCCTACGAGTCGATAAAAACGGACTTTAGTGGGTGAGCAAAAAAACGAAACAACTTTGGCTCTCTAGGCGCTCTCTACTATCTCGCATCTCTGAGTGTCCCTTTAGATGGCTTCAGTGAGTCAGCCTTTAGTGCTGAGGGGACTGGGGCCGACATAAATCAAAGAAAACTCACATCTCTGAGTGTCCCTTTAGACAGCTTTAGTCCTGAGGGGCATTAGGGACTGGGGGAGAGGAGGAGAGGAGGGGGAGAGGAGGAGAGGAGGGGGAGAGGAGGAGAGGAGGAGGAGATATGAGAGGTGGTGAGTGGTGGAAAGGGAGAGGTGGAGAGGAGAGGGGGATAGGAGGGGAGGATGAGAAGTAGACAGGGAAAGAGGGGGAGAGGAGGAGGAGAGGAGGGGAGAAGGAGAGGAGGAGATATGAGAGGTGGAGAGTGGTAGAAAGAGAGAAGTGGAGAGGAGGAGAAGAGGAGAGGTGGGCAGGTTGCCTCTCAAGTCTACAGTGTGTTTGCAAACCCCTGTAGGTCTATTTATAGCACGTTTCTATCTGAAACCCCTGGAGGTCTATTTATAGCAGGTTTCTATCTCAGGCACGACAGCGTGCTCACAAGGGGGACTGAGTCGTGAGGAAAAGTGGTAAGCTATGACGCAGCACGCCGGGGGCATATTTAGAGGTAGCACGCCGGGGGCATATTTAGAGGTAGTCTATTTAGAGGTAGCAGGGGGGCATATTTAGAGGTAACCCGGGGGCATATTTAGGAGGTCGGGGGCATATTTAGAGGTAGCACGCCGGGGGCATATTTCAGGCACGACAGCGTATTTAGAGGTCACGCCGGGGGCATATTTAGAGGTAGCACGCCGGGGGCATATTTAGAGGTAGCACGTCGGGGGCATATTTAGAGGTAGCACGCCGGGGGCATATTTAGAGGTAGCACGCCGGGGGCATATTTAGAGGTAGCACGCCGGGGGCATATTTAGAGGTAGCACGCCGGGGGCATATTTAGAGGTAGCATCTCTTTGGAAGAGAGAAGGCCTCATCTCATTTCAGTCCATTTCCTGCTTTACCTTTCATTGGCTACCTTTACACCACACGAAAAAACAAACTCATTCCACATGTAAATAAACCCAGTCCTTTACAGCCTCTCTCTCTTTCTCTTCCTCCCTGTCTTTTTCTCTTTCCTTTTCCCATTCCCTTTCTCTCTATGCCTCTCTCTGTGTCTTATTAATTCTTGATTTCTTTCTTTTGAATTTCTTCTCTCTCCTCTATCTCTCTCTCGACCACACACACACACACACACACACACACACACACACACACACACACACACACACATACACACACACACACACACACACACACACACACACACACACACACACACACACACACACACACACACACACACACACACACACACTCACACACACACACACACACACACACACACACACACACACACACACACACACACAGCACACACACACACAAGTCACGCACACACACACACACACACACAACACACACACACACACACACACACACACACACACACACACACACACACACACACACACACACACACACACACACACACAAGCACACAGTCTTTGGTTCCAATTTGACACAGAGCTGACACACACACACACACACACACACACACACACACACACACACACACACAAACACAAGTATACACACACACACACACACACACACACACACACACACACACACACACACACACACACACACACACACACACACACACACACACACACACACAGACACACACACCCACACACCCACACTCAAACACACACCATAAAGCTCCAAATGCCAAGCTGTAAATAAAAGTATACTCTAATGCAGCGGTTGTCAAACTTCTTTCCCCTCCTCATTAGTCGAGTGGATGAAACCTGCATTCCTCTATTGCAGTCCCCATCGCTGGCATCAAGATTTATAATCAAAGTAGATAAAAGGACAGAGTGTTTTTACAAGTGTGTGTGAGTGTGTGCGTGAGAGAGAGGTGGACAGAGAGAGAAAGAGAGAGAGATAGATACAAATGAGAGAGAGGGGGGGGGCAAGGAGGCAGTGGTGATGGTGGTTATTCTTTGGTGTTTTTATGAATGAATGGCCAGGGGGAGACTTGTCCAATCAGGAAAGAGAGCGTCACACGTACGTTCTGTTTGTCTGAATCATCAACACGGCCATTTTCTGCGCACACACACACTCAATACGGGTCTGAAAAAACACACCCCCTGTTCTCCTTCCTCACAGCACAATAGCGCTAATGACATTAGGCTGATCTGAGAACCTCTCAGGGGTGACATCACATCGAAAGACTTTTGTTGAGGAGGAGAGGAGAAGCACAGGAGGAAGAGGGGGAGGTGGAGGAGGAGGAGGAGGAAGAGGAGGAGGAGGAAGGACGACGTGACGTCAAAAGGCTCTTTCTCTTTCTCCCTCTCAGGGTCAAGCAAAGGTCAGAACAACCAAGAGAAAGAGAGATGGAGAGAGAGATAAAGAGATGGGAAAAGACAGACGGAGATGGAGAGAGAGAAAGACAGACAGAGAGAAAAAGAGAGATGGAGAGAGAGAAAGAGGGCGTTGAAAAAACCACATATTTGCTTAAAATATAATTTACACAATCACTGTTTATCCCTCTTCATCCTCTTCCTCCCGCTTCAACCCTTATTAAGGATGTTTGACACGTGTGTAAGGTTCTTCCTGCACTTTGATCTGAACTTAGGGTTAGGGTTAAGGGGTATCAGCCCGGGAGAGAGAGAAAGACCTGTAGAGATTCAGAGATGGAGGAGAGATGGAGAGATATTGTGGACCACTGTGTTTTGAAAGACAGAGCGAGAAAAAGTCAGAGAGATGATATGAGAGATGTGCAGTGTGCAGTGTGCAGTGTGAGAGAGAGCTGTGTGCAGCGACGCTGTGTGCAGTGTGCAGCGTGCAGTGAGCAGCGTGCTGTGTGCTGTGTGCAGTGTTGTGGGTGCTGGGTGCAGTGTGCAGTGTGCAGTGTTCAGTGTGCAGAGTGCAGAATGCCTTTGGATGAGTGTGCAGTGTGCAGTGTGCAGTGTGCAGTGTGCTGTGTGCAGCGTGTTGTGTGCAGTGTGCAGCGTGCAGTGTGCAGCATGCTGTGTGCAGTGTGCAGCGTGCTGTGTGCAGTGTGCAGTGTGCAGTGTGCAGAGTGCAGTGTGCAGTGTGCTGGGTGCTGTGTGCAGTGTTGTGGGTGCTGGGTGCAGTGCGCAGTGTGCAGTGTGCAGTGTTCAATGTGCA
>JAPMUY010007981.1:37500-40000 GCA_026901105.3 Galaxias olidus | reverse complement strand
GAGAGGAACAGAGAGAGAGCGAGATAGAGTGTGTGTGAGAGAGAGAGAGAGAGGAATAGAGATAGAGAGAGAGAGAGTGTGTGTGTGTGTGTGAGAGAGAGAGAGAGAGAGAGAGAATAGAGAGAGAGAGAATAGAGAGAGAGAGAGAATAGAGAGAGAGAGAATAGAGAGAGAGAGGAATAGAGAGAGAGAGGAATAGAGAGAGAGAGAGAGAGAGAGAGGGATAGAGAGAGAGAGGGAGAGAGAGAAAGAGAGAAGGAGAAGAAGAGAGGAAGGGGAACATTGTATTCCCACCAGTCATCTCTTGCGTTGAGTTTACGAATCCTCCAAACGGATGGCATGACAATTTCCCTATGGATCAATATAAGGAATTACATTCCATCCATTATCCATTAGCTATTCCGCTTATCCTTTGCAGGGTCAGGAGGGGGGGGGGGGGGGGGGGGGGGGCTGGAGCCTATCCCAGCCGACACAGGGCGAGAGGCGGGGTACACCCTGGACAGGTCGCCAGTCTATCACAGGGCTGACACATAGGGACAAACCACAACTCATACCTACGGGCGATTTAGAGTCACCAATTAACCTGCATGTTTTTTGGACTCCGTTCCGTTCCGTTCCGTTCCGTTCCACAGTGTCCGAACAGGATGACAGAGGAAATAAAGCCCTCAGCAGGGTTTGAAGGTCAAAGGTCAAACCCCAGTCACATTACGGGGTCAACTTATAATAAGCAGGTCACAGACAGACTCCGTTTTACTGTAAAGTACACGCTGTTAAAACGCACGCAGAACCTCTGTCTATTTCTGTCACACTCATACACACACACACACACACACACACTCATACACTCACGCACACATACATACCCAATCACAGAGAGACACACACGCACACTGATGCGCACACACACACAGACAGATACAATGCACACACACACAGACAGACAGAAACACAAACAGAGAGACACACACACACGCAGTTTTACAATCTCCTCTTCCTGGGAGTAGAAAAGGGCACAGCTGCCTCCAGCTGGTGTTATGAGCCAGGGAGACACACACACACACACACACACACACACACACACACACACACACACACACACACACACACGTACACACACACAGCAAAGACCCTCATCCCTAACGTTCAGCAATTTATAGATTTTCCATTTATGTGTCACCGTCAACGCTGGAGGGCTGACGGTGGAATGTCACAATGTTCCATTTCGACCCCAATAAAACAACACACACACACACACACACACACACACACACACACACACACACACACACACACACACACACACACACACACACACACACACACGCACACTATCCACAACATTCCAGTCAAAACCATGACCAGCAAAGCCAAAACAAACCTTCATGGTGTGTGCAATCTACTGTGTACATATCTATGTAATAAAATGTGTTGCCATGCTTAGCAGATTCCCCCTGAGCTCTTTGGAGAAAATGGCTGCATCTCAATACTGCACCGTTGTGTCCTTCCCTGGTGTGATCTTTACTTAGCTTACACTACTCAGAGGACGCAGGAGTAGGAAAAACAGAACAACGCTCTCAAGCACACATGTGCGCGCGCACACACACGCGCACGAACGCAGCACGCACGCACGCACACACACACACAGACACGCACAACGCTCTCAAGCACACACATTCTGAGGTCAACTCAGGGGACGGATCCTATTGCTATAACAGAAACAAAAACATTTTCTTCATTCCATAAAGGGTTTTATGTTCTCTGGGTCAATGGGGAAGGCAGTGTATTGTACAGAGGTCATAGGTTAGGGTTAGTTTACGTTGGTCTAATGGCAGTGTATTGTATAGAGGTCATAGGTTAGGGTTAGTTTACGTTGGTCTAAAGGCAGTGTATTGTATAGAGGTCATAGGTTAGGGTTAGTTTACATTGGTCTAATGGCAGTGTATTGTATAGAGGTCATAGATTAGGGTTAGTTTACGTTGGTCTAAAGGCAGTGTATTGTATAGAGGTCATGCACAGTAAGACAGCTTCAGTCTCTACAGCTCTGTATGGTAGTCAGACAGACAGGCAGACAGGCAGACAGACAGACAGACAGACAGACAGGTAGGCAGGCAGGCAGGCAGGCAGACAGACAGACAGGTAGGCAGGCAGGCAGGCAGGCAGACAGGCAGGCAGGCAGGCAGACAGACAGACAGACAGACAGGTAGGCAGGCAGACAGGCAGGCAGGCAGGCAGACAGGCAGACAGACAGACAGGTAGGCAGGCAGGCAGGTAGGCAGGCAGGCAGACAGACAGACAGACAGACAGGTAGGCAGGCAGGCAGGTAGGCAGGCAGGCAGGCAGGCAGGCAGGCAGGCAGGCAGACAGGTAGGCAGGCAGACAGGCAGGCAGACAGACAGTACACTGATCAGTGGAAGTCTGGCACAGGGTTTACATGCAAGTCTGCCATCTAGTGGCCAACCGTCAAATATACCGCGATCTGCCAGAGAAAATGTGTGAGGGT
>JAPMUY010007981.1:10000-20000 GCA_026901105.3 Galaxias olidus | reverse complement strand
CCCCCCCCCCCCCCTCCTTTGTTTACGATGCCTGTCACTAAGTGCTCGAGTCATGTTCGTCCCTTCCTCCTCGGCGGAATCTAATCTCCGATGACAGAAACTGATATCCAGATTCCGAACATGACAATCAGCACAAAAAAAAAAGAAAGTGTTATCTTGAAACCAGGGATATTAATGCAAATGATTACGGATGCAGCTGTAGGACCATCAAATAACTGTTCAACAAACAAACAATGCTATTAAAGTCAACAGCAAGCAACAGTGCAGAATACAGGAAGAACACATCCCATAAAATCATGAGATTGGACCGTTGGCCATATTATCATAGATAGGCAATTTAGGCTACATAAACATCATGATAGCTTATTGAATGACAAAATAGTCCCCAAGTTAAAGTATCAGCACATAAGACTATATATAAGATCAAATATTCGAAGGGGTTTCATGCAAACGTGTGCCAAGCACTCGTGAAAACGAGTCAGTCAGTCAATCAGTCAGCGGGACCCGTTAGTATACTGTACACGCTCTAAGAAAACACGTCAGTCCGGTGCTCCGTTTCCCATTAAACCCGCTGACCGTAACCTAAGCAGCGACGGGGCAGAGTACACACACACACACACACACACACACACACACACACACACACACATACACACACGCTATAGTGAGTCATATTTGCAGTGGGTTATCTCGCCGACGGCTGGCAGCCTGTTGGTATCTAAAACAAACCTCTTCACTTAGCACGCAACAGGTGCCGACAACTGTTACAATCCTCAAACAATTTAGCAGATGAGCAAAGACAATAACAGCGTATTTTTTCCCCACGAGTATACGGGAACCCTTTTCCTGAATTGCCCGGAAATCTCTTCAATTTGACTGCAACACTTCAGACACACACAGACCACCTGCAGGTGCGGATATAGAGTGAACGAGAGCTGTTGCAGGGTGAAAATCACCGCTCTTGCACCTGCAAAACAGGTAGATTATCACGGGCCATCAACATTACATAAAAGCTCTCAAGGTGACGCAGCTATAGCGGACATTGCAGTATAGGAGCAGCATCACTTTTCTTTGAGGCTGTTTGAACCAATAGCAAGTCAATTATATATATATTGTTGTTTTTTTATCGGGGGTGGGGGGATAACACGTTAGGGTCTTTCATTTCGAATTCAACAGCCCACGGATGATTAGCCTATTCTGTTCCAATTGCTTTTGAAAACATGAGCGATCTAATCTGTGGAACTGCGCTAAGATTTAATTTAAACACAATGGGTCAATAAACACAGGCTTTAGGAAAGGCGTCGTTATTTATCCAACAGCATGACATCAATAAGCCTACAGGTATGTTGAAAAATAGACATGAGGGCAGATAGAAAAAAAAAAAGAAAAAAAAAAGTATTCTGGCACACCTCCAAAACAGGCTGGTACCCTTCATTCAAGTCTCCAAGAAAGTAATGCAACACTTTCCTTCCCGTGCATACACAGACAACAGTTCGACATGAGGTCTGAATACCTGTCACATTTGTTTGAATGTACGGTAATATCAACAACACAAAGGCTATGTGGTATTATAAGCGATGTTGCGTCGCCATGTCATCGTTTCGGTCTACCTGTGTGGTGCGTCCGATGAGTATCCTCTGTTCTCGTGTCCTTTCCCCTCTCTCTCTCTCTCTCTCTCTCTCTCTCTCTCTCTACCTCCCTCTCTCTCTCTTAAAATATCTCTATCGCCCTCTCGCTCTCTGACCGAGGAGGTTGGGTTCAACCTTGCATTCCAGCTGCAAAGCGATAATCTCCGAACTGCAGCCGCCTATACGCGTCAACACGACAGATTGACTCACCAATGACAGGCAATCCTTCCCGGCGTTCAAATTATGTTTGCGTTGCCCCAGTAATGAAATACAGCACCGTCTGCGGGGGGCATTTCTTTGGACCAATAGTGTGACTCGGAGCCCGGTTTCTAAAAAAAGACACAAATTACCCGAGGCAAACCTACGTCAGAGAGTAGTTTGCTCGGTTGAGTCCTCGTTCGCCCCGCCAGCGGTTTGAGGCTGCAGTAACGCGCGCTTAGTCGCTTATTCAGCAGGTGAAATGCATTGGTGCACGCGGGTGGCATGATCGACCACACAAATTGAATCAACTCGCGCACGGAGCTATCGTTACAGAACGCATTACAAAGTTTGAACAATGTCATTCAATCCTCTGCAGATTTGGTATTGCAATGCCCGAACACGATTTCAATTAAAGTGTGTTTTTAGTCTATGCAGCAGATCAGATATTCTTAGTTATTCTTAATTATAAACGACCGTGCTCTCTTGTTTTATCGCTCTTCGATGTTTACTCATGAGATAGAGATATAAGAAACAAGACTTAAGTGAAATGTGTGATGAAATATACTCTGCTAATAGTTTAATTGGTATAGCCTGTAGGCCTACATGTAGAACCCGACTATGCCTGTACAGACCTACCATTATATTCAAAAGACGTAGGCCTACCTTATTAAAGGATGGGTGGATAACGAACAGTTGCCAACATCCGGCTACATAAACATCTTCTAGGGCTACTACCACTGTTATGTGATTGACGACCCAGTCATTCCTGCTAATTCACACAGGAATGCAATGTTATGTGAGCATGTTAAATAATTGAGTTTCAAAATCATTCATTTCATTTGTATATAGAGATTTTCTGAAACCAACAGAGGCTTAAACATACATTTTATTGAATACATTTTATTTAATCAATTGAATAAAATCGCAATGTTTTCAAGCATCATTAAATATTTTAATCCCATTCAACTAAAATTCTTCCAGTTTATGTAACTGGTGGTGTCACAATTTCACAAATTCACTCAAGATACAGGCTATGATCATCTTATCATGCACAAACAAATTGTATTACCGTTTCAGTGTAAAACCACTAAACGGACCCAGTGAGCTGCCATTTTGTTTTTATCTCGATTTTACTTCGCTGCATAACTCACTTTATTCTTGTTAAAGACGAAGTTACATGATATAATATCGGTTGGTGAACGTGTAAAGCTTGTGGTTAGCTCATTCATACAAACTAGCAGTTATGCAGCCTATTTTTTAGGGGTGAAAGAGTGTGATGTTTTAAGGGTGCTGGATAAAAATTTTAGGGGACCTCCACACAAAAAAAAGTTACAGTGGCTCTAATTAGCATTAATATAACGAATATTGTGCATATATTCCGCAACTCTATACCTGCATGAACATTTTAATGTGGACCCCAAATCTTTGAACCCCCCTGGTAGCAGTGATATCGGTAGGACAAATGTAAGTTGTTTGAAATAGCACCCCCATGTGGCAGGGTAGGGTAATTGCGCTAACGGCGTCGGTACTGGACAAAGCAGGGTCCCTCTGGTTGCTGGGTCCCCACTAGATGAAGAGAGCTCTGCATGGCAACAAGAAGAATGAGGAGGAGGAGGAGGAGGAAGAGAAGAAGGAGGAGAGGAGGAGAAGGATGAAAAGGAGGTGAAGGAGAAAGAAGAGAAGGAAGAAAAAAAGGAGAAGAAGAGGGAGAAGAAGACACTTTAGTAATCTGATGATAGAAAGACCAAATGCTAAGCTAATAAGTTCTAGAACATCTTTTAAGGGTTAGAAACTATATGGAGCTATGCTGTATTGTACTGTATTGTACATGCTAATGATGTTTGAAACAGTGCGGGGTGATCCATACCCAAAGACAGAAAATAAATTCAAGAGAATATAAAGCAATAAAATACATCTTTGACCATCCGGTTTTAACACTGGTCTTCCATCTGAGAATAAACACACTATTAACTCACATCTTAATTACTGAATTATTATTAAAAATGTATGTCAAATTAATTCGTTTTATGAGATAACTCACAGGTTTAGGAAGTTGGTCCAATAGAGTAAAATCGTACTTGAAGAGAATCATGGCCACGAACATGTGCAGCTCAACTATAGCGTACCATCTGTGAGACACAAAAAAAAAAACAAATAAACATTTATGAATATCAAGTTAAACCATCGGTGTGTTACAAACAGAAACAAATAAATGCATGTGTACATGACATTTATATAAACATATACGTGTAATGCAACAAACATACAATATTAAATATGCATCCCTCTATATGGCCTACCATCTCCTCTGTGTGTCAACAACAACACATGAACATGTTTATAACATGCACAGCTCTACTATAAGATACCGCCTGTCATGTCATATACAAAAAACATAAGCGTACATACATAGAATGTACAGCACCACTATAGAATAACACCACAGTGTGTCAACAATAACAACCACAACACAATCGTATATGTTCGTAACACGAGTCACTTTACTACAGTATACACCCTGTTTAAGGGTGCAACTATATATCAATACCGTAAAACATTGGTCATTCCAATAGATTAATTTACGGTAAAGTCACAATGACATCACATTTTGGTTAGAAAGTAGCACTTTTATTTATTATATTGTTTATGAATTCATTAATTTATACAAATAAGCATACTGTATAAAATGCACCAGCAGAGGGTAATACCATAGCGTGCAGTCCTCTTTTGATTCCTCCATTCTAAAAACCAATATCAACATAAATAAATGTGTTCTTAGAAACGCTTACAAAGGAAACCGACCAATCAGACGTGCACCATATTTAGGTTCCCAAGGAGACGGGGATCTGTTCAAAGTGCTCCTCGAGAGAGAGAGAGAGAGAGAGTGTGTGTGTGTGTGTGTTTGTGTGTAAGAGCGTGTGTGTGTGTGTGTGTGCGAGTGTTTGTGTGTGTGTGTGTTTGTGTTTGTGTGTAAGAGCGTGTGTGTGTGAGAGAGAGAGAGAGAGAGAGAGAGAGAGAGAGAGAGAGAGAGAGAGAGAGAGAGAGAGAGAGTGTGTGTGTTTGGGAGTGAGGCTGACAGACAGTGAAGGTAATTTGATGAGATACACTGTGCTCCTGCTTTTGATCTGTCTATCAAGCATTGACACAAATACAAACCCTCGCACTCCTGCTCTCGCGCGCACACACACGCACGCACGCACGCACGCACGCACGCACACACACACAAACACAAACACAGTCAGAGACAAACACACCCACACACAGACCAACAGACACACGCACAGACAAACACACACAGACACATACAAACACAGACACACACAGACAAACAGACACACAAACAAATACACACACACACACACAAACAGAGAGACAAACACACACGCATAGCCTTTCCATCTCGCTGTTTTCAATCCCTCCCTCTATGTCTCTTCAGTATCATTCTCTTTCCAATTCTGTTTCTCGGTTTGGTTCTCTTTATCTCTCTCTAATTCCCTTAACTGCTTTTAATGTCAACAGATCAGCCAACACAAGTGGAGATGCCACTGTAGTTTATTCTGCACAGAGTGCAGTCTCCTTCTGTCCCTCTCCCCCTGAAAGACTAAACACCTGGCTGGCTGGCTGGCTGACTGACTGGCTGGCTGGCTGACTGACTGGCTGACTGACTGGCTGAGTTACTGGCTGGCTGACTGACTGAATCTCTAAGGGCCTTGGTAGCTGATTAACTGACTGGCTGACTGACTCACTGACTGACAGACTATCTGGCTGGCTGACTGACTGACTGGCTGACTGACTGACTGGCTGAATGACTGACTGGCTGGCTGTCTGGAGGACCATAGTAGCTGGCAGACTGACTGGCTGATTAACTGATTGGCTGGTTGGCTGAATGGCTGGCTCAATGACTGACTGACTGACTGACTGTTTCTCTGTCTCTGTCTGGCTGTTTGAGGCCATGGTAGCTGGTTAACTGTTTGGCGGGCTGTCTGGCTGTCTGAACACTGACTGACTTATTATCTGTCTGTCTGTCTGTCTAGTATGTCTGTCTGTCTGTCTATCTAGTATGTGTCTGTCTGTCTGTCTGTCTATCTAGTATGTGTCTGTCTGTCTGTCTCTCTAGTATATGTCTGTCTGACTAACTGTCTGTCTATCTAGTACGTGTCTGTCTGACTAACTGTCTGTCTGTCTGTCTGTCTGTCTGTCTGTCTGCAGGAGGAATCAGTGGAGTTCAGTGTGTCAGTGACGCAGATCAAACACCTGTGTCCTCCAATCAAATTAGACTGCACACAGCTAGGGGGCTCTGAAGAGGGATTTATAAGAGCTTCAGTCACTCACGCTCGCCCTCGCACACGCGCTCGCATTCGCACACACAGACACACACACACACACACACACACACACACACACACACTGTGTTAACTACATACATGTCAGTCCACTGTGTTGTGTAAAGGTGGATTTACGAAACCCAGTCCTAAAAGGTCTCAGACCTGTTTCCTTTATACATTTCACAAACATTTTTAATTGACAAAGACCTAAAGAAGATACGTTCAGTCCCCTAGTCAACTAACCCTACACACGCTAACTACATACATGTCAGTCCCCTAGTCAACTAACCCTACACGCGCTAACTACATACATGTCAGTCCCATAACCCTACACACGCTAACTACATACACGTCAGTCCCCTAGTCAACTAACACTACACACGCTAACTACATACATGTCAGTCCCATAACCCTACACACGCTAACTACATACACGTCAGTCCCCTAGTCAACTAACACTACACACGCTTACTACATACATGTCAGTCCCATAACCCTACACACGCTAACTACATACATGTCAGTCCCATAACCCTACACACGCTAACTACATACATGTCAGTCCCATAACCCTACACACGCTAACTACATACATGTCAGTCCCCTAGTCAACTAATCCTACACACGCTAACTACATACATGTCAGTCCCATAACCCTACACACGCTAACTACATACATGTCAGTCCCATAACCCTACACACGCTAACTACATACATGTCAGTCCCCTGTCAATTAGATCCTCTCCTTTCCTCCTCTATCCTCTCCTGACCCCTCTCAACCTCCTGCTGGTCCCCTGAGGACACTGTCTCTCTCCTCTTCCTCCTCCCTCCTCCTTCCTCCCCTTCCTTCCCTGCCTCCACCTGAGGGGGCACTGATGTCATCACAGGCCACCCAGAGGGGCGAGTCTACGACACAGGACAGTGGGGGGGGGTCAGAGAGCGACGGAGAGGGGGGGCAGGGGTGAGGGAGAGAGACAGAGGGGGGGACAGGGGTGAGGGAGAGAGAGAGAGAGAGGGGACAGGGGTGAGAAAGGGGCGCATGGGAAGGGCCCGAATATGGAGAAGGGTACCAAACAACCACGGGAGCAAAGACTCCTCTCTAGAGATCACACACACACACACACACACACACACACACACACACACACACACACACACACACACACACACACACACACACACCCTTGGGCAAAGACCCCCTCCCTAGAGGCTACACCCATACACACACACACACACATACACACACACACACACAGACAGACACCCTGGGGCAAAGGCCCCTCCCTGGAGACAACACACACACACACACACACACACACACACACACACACACACACACACACACACACACACACACACACACACACACACACAGACTCACACACACACAGACAGACATAGAGACACACACACACACACACACACAGAGCAACACAATTGAAAGGACAGCCAGATGGTGACACACACACACACACACACACACACACACACATACACACAGTAGGGATCGAGAGGGCAGATGAAAAAAGAGCACAATGCTAACACAAAAGGTTATAAGTCATAGTCTACAACAAAGACGCCAACATTGTTTTATATAAAGTTACAAAGTTTATCAAAGTCAAACTCCAAAGTAAAGGAGGTTTTTTACTTTAACATTTTTTTAGGGGGTTGGGGAGCTGTTGCTGCTTAACTTAAAGTTCAGGTTGCCATAACCTTGGTTACACTATTTTGGGTAGAACATTCTGCTGTGTATGTGATCGCACCTGTACTAAAATAAAGTGCTTATTTAAGAGTATGTCAACCTTCAAAAAGTTGGAAGTTGTTGTTATTGTCTTCCTATAAAACAAACAGCTCAATAACGTGATAAAATTTTTTAATTATTTCGTTTTTTTACACTAGAGTTCCCACAGCGGTTGTTCCCGTTCACACAACAGTGCGCTAGCGAAGCCAAGTCGACATGGTTTTGGTTCCTGTATGTAGTTTCTGCTTTTTGGGAACCCCTACCGTTTGCTTAGTGTAATTATTTTACCTAACCGTCGCACAGAAGACATACAGAATGCTCGTGGTCACTGCATGTCACTAGCACGATCAACGACTATACTCCAATTATGATTTTCTCTTCCTGATTTAACGCACTTCCTTGTGCCAAAAAGCAATTCATCACAATTTCGCGGGAGATCGTAACGGGTGGCAGACAAAATGAGGGTTAAATATTGATCCTTAAAGAAGACTGATCTGAACGATTTTTCCATTCTACCTTAGACATTACAAGATGCAGACTGTTGAAAGGTATTGACAATCCGTTACTACAAAAAAGTTGCATACGGCCGCTTTAAGGTACTGAGGTGTGAAAACGCCATCTTTAGTTGTTGTTGTTGTGGTCAGTTTTGGCCATGCCACCACCCTCTGGAGTTCCAGCCCCCCACTGGTCAGACCTGGGTGGCCCACAGATGGGTCCCAAACCCAGGCCTGAGGGAGTGATATTTAGACCCCAGCTGTCTGGGAGAGAGAAAGAAGGCTGGTTCAGCCAGAGCCATGCTCCCCCTCCTCCTCCTCCTCCTCGCTAATGTGACTTCCCAGAAACAAACTGGATGTGACAGAACTAACATCAAATAAATATATATATATTCTGAGAGTTAAAAAAAAATTGCATCTCTTCTGAAGGCACAAGTCAGTGAGATAGGGTTTGTTACCTTAGGTTACCTTGTAGGAACATTCATCACAGTAAAAATTTAGGTTTAGAGTCACGCAATGTAGCTGGCGTAATGTAAGGTCAGAGAGATGAGGTGAGTTACCTAGGTTACCTTGTCGGAACATCACATTAATAACTGCCAGAACTATCAAAGATTTCAATACATAGTGGCGAAAGAGGGTTTAGTATAACGTAATGTGGCTAGAGTTGATGTAACAACAGACTGAAATGCTAAAATGTAACGTAAGAATGACAAATGTTAGTTTCACTTGATCAATGTTTGTATTGATGTCTGTTTGTGGTTGTATATTAATATGTCTTTTTGTAGGTGTATAAAAATGTGATGAATGGGGATGTGTATATGTGTGTGTATATGTGTGTGTGTGTGTGTGTGTGTGTGTGTGTGTGTATGTGTGTATGCGTGTGGTGTGTGTATGTTTGTGTGTGTGTGTGGGGTGTGTGTGTGTGTGAGAGAGAGAGAGAGAGAGAAAGAGACCATTGTCTTGTGATGATGTGTTTGGCTAACCTTCCTGGACATTGGTTCTTGCCCCCTCCAAACCCAACGAAGCCTTCCAAGAAGACATTCCTGACCAGGTCTGCCTTCTCCCATCTTTCCTGTGGGAAGAGCAAGACATTAGCTTCAGAGTACAACAAAACACACATGCAAACAAACGCGCGCGCACACACACACACACACACACACACACACACACACACACACACACACACACACACACACACACGCACGCACGCACGCACACACACTAACACAGATACACAGACGCACACAAACACAGACATACGCGCAAACACACACACACACACACACACACACACACGCACAGACGCACACACGTAGCATGAGATCTATTTCCATCCAACCCATAAGAGGCAAAAAAAAACAGACTTTGAGATAAAAAAAAAGGGATTTATTTTTACCAAAGTGAGCCAAGGCTTCCGGTATATTTCTTACCATTCTGAATTAAAACGATGGGGAGGAGAGGGAGGGAGGGAGCCAGAGGAGGGAGGGAGAGAATGAGGGAAAGAGGTAGAGAATGAGGGAAAATAGAGAGGGATGAAAAAGAGGGAGAAATGGAGGGAAAAAAGGAGAAATGGAGGGAAAAGAGGTAGCTAGGGAGAGAGAGGAGGGAAAA
>JAPMUY010007981.1:0-5000 GCA_026901105.3 Galaxias olidus | reverse complement strand
GCAGGCGGATGGCCTCCAGGATGCACCACTTCACATACGGCATCTGATGGAGGTCCTCCAGAGTCACTGTGCTCTGCACCGGGTCTGAGGCAGACAGCAAGACAGGGAAACAGTCAGACAGAGAAACAGACAGGCAGGAAGCAGTCAGACAGGGAAACAGTTAGACAGAGAAACAGACAGGCAGTAAGCAGTCAGACAGGGAAACAGTTAGACAGAGAAACAGTCAGACAGGAAACAGTCAGACAAGGAACAGTTAGACAGGGAAACAGTCAGACAGGAAACAGTCAGACAAGGAACAGTTAGACAGGGAAACAGTCAGACAATAAACAGTCAGACAGGAAACAGTCAGACAAGGAAACAGTCAGACAAGGCAACAGTCAGACAAGGAAACAGTCACACAGGAAACAGACAGGCAGGTAAACATCAGGCAATAAACAGTTAGACAGAGAAACAGTCAGACAGAGAAACAGTCAGACAGGGAACAGTCAGACAGCGAAACAGTCAGACAGAGATACAGTCAACATTCATATTTACAAATAATGGCCTTGACATGTTTTCATAAAAGATGACAAGAAAAAAAAAAAACTTACATTCAGTATAAAAATATACAAAACAAACCGCAGCAAAGCTTTTACGGGCCAAATGACAAACGCAGTATATCCATAAAATATGACACAACCTTAACCAACAGAAAGACCAGACCTGCATGTGAAAAGTCAGGCAAAAAGGAGTACACAAAAAACAATGGGAAGGATCTGTTTGAATTCAAGTCATTGTTGACACTTGGCTGACACCTGCTGGTCACTGGGGGGTATGACAACTGCAATTTCTCTTAGAAGTTGGTGTTAAGGGTGTGTTTTTAACAGACCTTTGTCTTTGAGGGCTGAGTTGATCTGTTCCCTGGCTGTCTGGAGAGTCTCAGGTTTGGACAGCATGAATGCTAGGGCCCAGAACGTAATCTACACACACACACACACACACACACACACACACATACACACACACACACACACACACTCACACACACACACACACAAAGAAACATTGATAAATTCGCCATGAACGCTAGGGCCCAGAATGTGAGCTAGACAAAAATCACAGACTCACAAAGAAACATTGATAGACTCACTATGAAAGCTAAGGCCCAGAACATGATCTACACAACAAATCATGCCATAAAAGGATCAATATAACACCTTTATAACCTAATATCTCAAAGTCACACACACAGACAGGCAGGAGACAAACACACACTCACGGGGATAGCGTTGGCCAGAGACGCCCACAGCATCAGGAGGCCATAGTTGGGCAGGAAGCTGTCTGTGATGGTGGTGACCAGATGCTGCAGTAACGTCTGGACAAAGCACAAAAAAACACTCTTTATTTTTAACAGGTTAACGAAACCAGTAGCAGTGTTACAGTGTTGACAAAAAAGGTTTCCTGGTTAAATGGCTTATTATTATCATTATTATACGGCAAAGATTTGATTTAATTTAGTATTTTAGGTGCACTTTATGAGTTAATTATACTAATTATACTAATTAACTCAAATTCAAAGATTGGACAGAATGGCAAAAACTTATTTCAGGTATTCATTAGAGGATTGACAGAAGCTTTCAAAGAGTACCAAAAAACATTTTATGTATTAATTAAGGGTATAACAGAAGCTTCAAAGTAGTACTTGGAGGACCAGAGGGAGCTCACCCTGCCTGTGTTCTCCATGTGGTGTTTATGTTTATGTGTGTATAACAGAAGAGGACCAGAGGGAGCTCACCCTGCCTGTGTTCTCCGAGTTGTCCCGCTCCGCCTCCACCACCATGTTCCTCAACAGGGACAGCAGCCACTGCTTAGACCCCGCCCACTCCCTACAACAACAACAACAACAACAACAACAACAACAACAACAACAACAACAAATAAATAAACAAACTCTGGCATCGCTGTAACCCTACATGCTATTAATCCCGCCGGATTAAGGGTTAATATCTTTCTAATAAAAGGATCTTATTACGAGACGCTTAGTATAGTATACTGGTATAATAATTGTATAATAGTATAATAATAGTATAATAGCATAATAATAGTATAATAATAGTATATCATCATCATCATCGTCATCCGCCTTGTCCGGGGTCGGGTCGCGGAGGTAGCAGTTCCAGCAGGGCATCCCAAACTTCCCTTTCCCGGGCCACATTAACCAGCTCTGACTGGGGGATTCCAAGGCGTTCCCAGGCCAGTGTGGAGATATAATCCCTCCACCTGGTCCTAGGTCTGCCCCGCAGCCTCCGCCCAGCTGGACGTGCCTGGAACACCTCCCTAGGGAGGCGGCCAGGTGGCATCCTTACTAGATGCCCGAACCACCTCAACTGGCTCCTTTCAACGCAAAGAAGCAGCGGCTCTACTCCGAGTCCCTCACGAATGGCTGAACTTCTCACCCTATCCCTAAGGGAGATGCCAGCCACCCTCCGGAGGAAACTAATTTCCGCCGCTTGTATCCGCAATCTCGTTCTTTCGGTCATGACCCACCCTTCATGACCATAGGTGAGAGTAGGAACGAAGATAGACCGGTAGATTGAGAGCTTTGCCTTCTGGCTCAGCTCTCTCTTCGTCACAACGGTGCGATGGAGCGACTGCAACACCGCACCCGCTGCTCCAATTCTCCGGCCCATCTCTCGTTCCATTTTACCCTCACTCGAGAACAAGACCCCAAGATACTTGAACTCCTTCACTTGGGGTAAAGACTCATTCCCTACCTGGAGTAGACAATCCATCGGTTTCCTGCTGAGAACCATGGCCTCAGATTTGGAGGAAAATAATAGTATAATAATATAATAATAGTATAATAGTATAATAATAGTATAATAGCATAGTATATGAGTATAATAGAAAATTAAGGGAGAGTAACCAGCACTATAAATAAGACCATTATGAAAACAGTTTATCCCGCTGGATAAAGAATAACATAACAGAATCTTCCCTGCAAGAATTTGCAGTAAACACTGAACAACAACTCTGACACAACACGCAACTTATGCTATTCCAATCCTTTTGATTACGTATTAATAATATATATTATACTGTAACACATACTGCATAATATAATAGACAACCATCGGTCTTCTCATATCTGCCTTTGCATATATATATATACCCATTCAAACATGCACACACAAACACGCACACATGCACACCGTCAAACACACATACACACACACACACACACACACACACGTCATACACACTGCACACAGTAGCTGACTAACCGACATGACAGCATGAGTCAAACACACACACACACACACACACACACACACACACACACACACACACCGTCAAACACACACACACACACACACACACACACACCGTCAAACACACACACACACACACACACACACACACACACACACACACACACACACACACCGGAGGAAGATGTCGGGTAGTTGAGAGCCGTATTCAAAGCCCTCGTCGTAGATAGCAAACTTCTCCTGGAACTCCTTCAGGGTGTCAGGGTGGTCTGGGGAATTGTTTTTCCCCAGCAGATTACTCATCACAGCTGGGTACATCACTTCTCTGGTTAGGGAAGAGATGAGAGGAGAGGAAAGGAGAGGAGAGGAGAGGAGCGAGGAGAGGGGAGAGGGGAGGAGTCCATTATTCTGGTCAGTGACGTTAAACACTTTTGCTTGGTTGCGGGAACTATAAACTGACAACAAACCCTCCAAAATATACACTTATACAAATATACACTTCCCAAACATAGACTCCAGTCTGTTGTAGAGTACTCTGACAAGTAAACTCCCTGTTTTGACACACACTATATGAATGTCGAGTCCAGTCTGTCCCCGAGAACTCAGAAAAATTAACCTGTAATGACACACACCATATGAATGTGGAGTCCAGTCTGTTCTAGAGTACTCTATACTCCCTGCAATGACACACACACACACACACACTATGAATGTAGAGTGTGGTCTGTCCCGGTTTGTTGGCTCCCTCTACGTTTACTGCTGTTCCTCCCTTGTGATTCCATCACATGAATACGACTACAAGAATTAGTTCATCAGCAGACAGACAGACTGTCAACTTGTGGACATTTACAAGGGGACTACAAAAATGGCCGATGATAAGGCTACGAAAACCTGTTGTCGAATTATTTATTTATGCGCATACCTGACCAGGTTGTTCAGCCCCGTGCGGCCCTCGTTCCCCAGCCTCTCCAGGTGACGATTAAACTCCTCTGAGAGATGCTCCACCAGCTCGGCCACATTCCCTGGCGTCAGGCGACCTTTGATCAGAGTGTTGCACGCTGGGTGGAACCGGTAGAAACTCTCCTTGCTAATGGAGGCTGCCATGGAGATGAGAAGGGATATGACAACATAATGGTTTTTCTGGTTAACAAGACACTATTGTCTCAAAAAGTGTTGCAGACCTATAAAAAGAGGGGATTTGATGGGAATACAACAGAACGTGCTTTATTTACATATTGCTAGCACAATCAACGACTGTACTTCAAATAGTGCATCTCTTCCTGATTTAGTGACGCACGTTCTTGTGCCATAAAGCAATTTGTCACAGTTTCACGGGAGATCTTACCCGGTAGCAGACAAGATTTGTGTTAAATATTGAAACTTAAAGAGAACATATCTGATCCACGATTTTTTCATCGCCCCATAGACATTACAATGTGCTATCAGAAGAAATGTGTTGATAATGATTGAAGTTGCCTAGAGTTGCTTTAAAGAAATAAAAACAAAACGGAAAGTCCATTGTAAATACTTTGTTTACTTTCAAGAGACAACAAAATTTTTTTACATCAACTGTTTCATTTTTTGTTTGTTTTACTTTGTAGCCAACTTACTCTCCTAACTTAACTGTTCTGTGAAGGTAAATAAATAATCTATGTGCCCGAGCAAACCTTATTGACTTTCAGTGAATTATGTTTGATGGTGAAATCCTGACCCATCTATGTCACCACTTCACAGGCACGCAGGCAGGCA